>JAJTUV010003198.1:0-90386 GCA_021653895.1 Mastomys natalensis
GGTTCAAATAGCTCTTGTTTGTTTTTGTTTTATTTTGTTTTTGTTTTGTTTTTAACAATGGCTCCAAGGATAGAGTACTGTGGCTGGCAATTAAGTATATCAAGTACTTCCTGTAAGCAAACTATTAGAAATACTAAACTCAGTAAGCAAAGAGGAAACAATGCTGAAGTTTCTAAGGGCTGTGCTAAGAATACACTTTGTATCATGAACAGAGGAATTGCTTTGTACTAAATAGAACCACAAACTGCAAAAGTTACAGACAAAGCGCCATTGATGCTCAGTTCTAAGATTCAATGTTATCTTAAGTTGCAAGAGCCGCTGGGGCTGCCGGATACATCCCAAGTAGTAGCCCTGTGCTCGCTTTTTTGTCTGAGGGGGGAAGCATTGGTCTTTGGAACCTGTTTGTGCTTTCTCAGCAACATGTCTGCTAAGGGTTACAAAGGATTTCACAATTTTTATACCTACCCAGAGCTGTCCTAGCAATCTCCTAGTCATTGGACAGGTCACTCGCTCCAAGCTTCCAGATTCCTTCCTGCACTATATAGCAGAGTTGGCTTTTACTAAACAAATCATTTTCCTTTCCAGTTATTTTATCCAAATACTGACTCTTCTGCCTAGATGTCACCACACTCACTCTTACTTTTTTGTTTCTCGTAACTGCTCAATTCAACCTCCCAAATTTCTAAAACATATTCCACAGAATTTTAATCCTATAAAATGCCTACCGAAATAAGGATGTCATAATTTTCTTTGATATTCACAGTCTTCAAATTAACTACTGAGATGGCATTCAGTTTTTAAAATGGGAATAGTTTCAGTGTGTTTAAATAAAAGGCTTTTCTTAATCTTGTTTTACCTTGGACCTCTCCCTTAGAGAAGACTTTGAGCAAGATGGCTCTTTTTAATTCATAGATACTCCTTATAAAGCAATTCAGGCACACACATTCCTATAAATAGTCCATCACTAAACCCTTCCTCTCACACCTGCATACCTGCAGATATCATCTGATCTAATTGGTTATGTCTGGGTCTTCATCCTACCCCCACTTTCTGACATAGTCTGTGTGTCTTATCTTCAGCTGGGGACACATGGGTAGCAATTAGAGGGCCAGAGACAGTGATGCAAATGAGAGAGAGAAAAAATTCAATATCACTAAAAAAACCAACTCTTGGGATCTTTGATCCAAATGGAGCTAAACAACTTCAATAATCCATCTAAGTGGGAGTCATCATTAAAGGAATGTGTTTTATAAATACATTCTTTAAAATATCTTGAGTGATATTGTTAAAGGCCATAGGAGAAAAAAAAAAACAGCATTTTATGACTTCTAAGATAAAATGTATTACTTTTTAAAACAAAACAAAACACTATTAAAAGACCTTAACATGAAAGGCAATAATCTTTACCTCCATCCTGCCCATCCCTTCTCCCTATCTACCGCTTCCTGCTTTTGTTTCTGTTTTTATTTTGTGTGTGGTTCCCTCTCCCCCTCAAAATAATATGAATAGAACATATCCCTTTTAAAAAAAAAAAATCTAAGATAATTACATCATTTGCCCTCTTCCTTTTCTTCCCTCTAACGTCTCCCTTCCTTCTTCCCTCTCAAATGCCTGCCTCTTTTTCTTTAGTTTTTATTGTTACACATATATTCATAACTATATGAATGCTGCCTGCTCAGTCCATTTAGGTCACTTGAATGTATGTTTTTGGCGCTGACTATTTGATATTCAATAACAAGTTAAGGGCTCTTCTCTAGGGAAGAATATTTCATCTGTTCTCATCCTTCCATAATCACCTGTAGTCTCATGATGTTTCCCCCTGTCATGTTAGTATATTGTCACAGTTGTCACAAACATATAAAGCAGTCTTAATCAGTACTTAAATATTTACTGCTGTTCAGAAAAATAAGGATTGTTTTATTTTTCTTCACTGGTTGTATTTTTATCTGTCAATAGTCCTTAATTGTCTGTTATTCTACTATGTTTAAGCCTTAAAATTTATGTCTGCTATATTTGATTCTCTCATATTCTGCCTATTGGAAATAAATTTGCTGATATTACCCGTGGATGAAATCCTCACTGGTCATATAAATTCACTCTGTCAGTACTAAGTTCTACCTGTCACTGCCAAGTAGGACACCTCAAACCACAGTTCCAGACTTCCACAACTTGTCACATTTTTCTCACAAAGCAATGGTATTCTAGCCCCTTTAAGCACTGATTATAACAGTGTAGGTAGAAAGCTCTAGAATCAATTTAATGTCATCTAATGTGATGCTCTTGGACAAACGATAGAAGTTAGAATGTGGAAGGAACTGTGATTTCTCTGCCAGAAGTGGCGACTGACATATTTGGTCCATATAGTCATGAGATTTTTCAATAGCCAGCTGGATGCCGTACACACACACACACACACACACACCTGTTCCCTAGACAAAGAATGTGACTCTGGCTTCTGTGATAATTTCATACACCTTTCATGCCATTCTCTCTGTCCCCAAGAGCAATTAGGATTTCCCAACCAAAAGGTCCAACTTTCAAAGAGAAGAAAGAGCAAAGACCTGAGTGTGGGGCCTCATATTCCAGTCTTTTTCATGATTAGGGTAGCACCTCACCCTCCTACCTTGGAGCCCGTTCTCCTATAAAAGTTTTTTCTAGAACTTTTTCCACAGTGAACCCTGCCTGGTACATGTATAGAACCACTTTATCACAGATAGGCCAAGTAACATGATAGAAATGCAGTCCTTCCCAATAAGGCCAATGGCATACCTCTATGCTGCATGCAAGAGAGCATCCTTTATCCATGTCCCTTGCTCAATGTCATGCCCTTACCATGGTGGCAGCATACCTGAGCCATGACTCTTTTCAACCAAGCTGAGCTTTCTGCTTTGTTGTGAGGAAGCTGATCTATGATTTTGTTCCTGTCCTGCATATTCTGCAATATCGTAACCTTAACCATTTCATCTTCTTTAAAACAATCCTCCTGGGGGCTGGAGAGAGGGCTTAGTGGTTAATGGGGCTTGCTGCTCCTATAGGCGATTAGAGTTAAGGTCCCAGTCCCCATGTGGAGCACTCATAAGAACATGGAATTCCAGCTCTATAGGAGTTGATGCCTTCTTCTGGCCACCATGGGCATTTGCTCAAATGTGAGCATCCCATACAGACACACATGCATATGTATAATTTTGAAAAATATTACAAATAAACTAACATCAAAACAACACTACAAACTCTTGAGACTGTTTTTCAGGCTTGTTCATATAACTGCTTTCCTGGGGAGTGGGGGACTGGTTAACCAGACCCCTCCTGAGCCAGTACTGTTAACTGTATCCTCTCAAGTCATCTTTAATTTTTTTCCTTACTTTCTTCTTCTCATAGCATGAAAAAAAAAAAAAAAAAAACCTGAGAAAAACTTTTCTCTTGGGTGTAGAAGAGTTTGCTAGTGATTATGTTCTTGCAATATAAATATGCAAGCTGAGTTCCGATCTCTGCCCAATGAACAAGCTAGGTGTGATGTCCTGTGCAACTGCAACCCCAGAACTGTAGGGGACAGAGGACAGAGGAGTCACTGAAGCTTGCTGCCTGCCAGTCTCACTGAACACTGAGTTCTACGTTCTAGTAGAAACCCTGGCCTCAATACAATAAAGCTACAGTAACAGAAGACACCTAAAGACCTCCTCTGGCTGCATATGTACACATATACCAAGCACACTCATAGACAGAGACAGACAGACAGACAGACAGAGATAAAGAATATTAGCAAAACAGTTACATCAGAAGTCATCGTGTTCTGGATATATTTTTATTTACTTTGCCACTTGATTAGCAATAGAAGAATTTAAAGTTCTACCTTCGATCCACTTTTCAGATCTTTTATAACATTGGTCTATTGTTTCCTAACACCCAAAATGTCTATCCTCCTCTGATTCTCCCTAACCTTGGCTGGGGACATCTCCAGCTCTTGGGCAGTATGAAAGACTTGCTTCCTCCTAGGTGACATCTCTTCTTTCCTTCAGTCCCAAGGCACTCCAAACCTCATGTCTTTTTTAGCTATGAGAAATGCCATTTTTATATTTCAAATTTTCCATCACACTTTGCTTTGCTCCCCATTCTGGACCTCTTATGCTGTAACTCTCAGACTGCTGGTTTGGTTATGTTTTCTCTCTCCAGTTGTATCTTTCAGGTGTCCCTTATTTATGTCATTGCTCTAAGTTCTAGTCAGGTTTCTGAGAATAGCCCCCGAGCTCTCCTGTGGGAGTCAGCACTTTAGTAAAGGTTTGTTACAACGTTGAAGGTTGATTCTGCTTCCTTAACTTCCTTGGTGCCTGTATGTCACTGCCATTACTGTTACACTATTCTCTGCTTTCCAAATGATCTCTATTCATCAGCCCTGGGTCAGTTTCATTTTTCCTTCATGCTATTGGCTTTCTCTATTTCTCTCAGATGACTTCCAGTTTTGTGAATGAGGAGCTAGATTGTATTCTCCAAATAGCTAAAATGGTTTCCTGTAACTTTAAGTTTGACTCCTTCACTTCAGTGTACAAACATGGGCTGAAGAGATGACTCAGCAGGTAAGAGCACTGACTGTTCTTGCAGAGGTTCTGGTTCAATTCTCAGCAACCACATGGTGGCTCACAACCATCTATAACGGGATCTGATGCCCTATTCTGGTGTCCTGAAGACAGTGACAATGCACTCATAAACTTAAGTAAATATTTTTTTAAAAAGAAAAAAAAATTTAAAAACAAAACAAAAAGAGATCCCGGGGGGAGAATCCTATGTTCGTGAGTAGGATCTATCACGAAATGGCAGACTAGGGAGAGGTTGGCCGTGCACCCTAGGAAACTTAACTTTTAAAAACCTTGCATTAGTATATTATATACAATACTGGGCTTCACTGTGGTCCTTGGTATCTCTAATCATGCACTGTGGTCATGTCCACCCCCATTGCCCTCTCTAGTCTACTATCTCTCTCACTATGCCTCTCCTATTCCCAACTAGGAATATTTTTACATCCTCTTTTTGAATTTCTTTTCTTTTCTTTTGTGACCTGGTAGACTTACAAAATTTCTTTCTTTTTTTCTGTCTTTCTTTTTTTTGTTTCTTTCTTTTGGTTGAGAGGGGGTTTCTCTGAACACAATAATAGGAAACAGAAAGAAACAGAGAATGTGAAAAGCACACTGCCATGGGGCACATGGGATTCTACCAACAGCACTCAAGGGGTTAAATGGATGAGAAAACCACTGCAGGAGAACCCGAGGGGGCATTGGGCATCCTGAATAGATTTGAGGGAAAACAGAAGGCACTACCTCAGAAGAACAGACCATACCAATGCTCAGCTGTCTTAAGCACCCAACAGACAACATTAGTGCCTCTCTCTGTTAAGCCATGCCCAATTGTTGGACATTGTTTAATTCTGTTAATTAACTGTTGCCTTTTGTTTAATTTGACTGTCTCATTGTGAGAAGTAGTTCTATGTACTCTCTCATCAGTCTGTTTTTCTTTCTGCTTTCTGCCTCTCAGAAAACTATAACACAGGTTAACATGATATGAACATGTCAGTACCTGTTGACATGACCCCGGAAACTGGATAGCAGAGGCACCTCGGCTGAGCTCTATAAGGAAGTTCACAAATCAGAGGCCCCGGGGAACTAATCCTGGTTTGTAACACATGAAATGCTTGCCTGATCTTGTTTGACATTGTGACTTACCTACAAATTTATTACCTGACTTATATAAACTCTAGCATATGCATCAATATAGCTTACTATACTGCTATTATAAATGTATGTCTTTATTACTTTGTTTACTTAGATCCCTGAGAAATCCAATGGTTTTCATTTTTTTAATTTTCTTCACTAGGTCAACATTCCACAAAGTGTACTTACTGTATGAATCAGACAACCAGGGGCATGTAGTCATCATCTTCTGGGCCTTTTTTCAAACCCTAGCTATTGAAAATGGGCCTTCTGGGCATCGCTACTCCTCCAATCCCCATCTGATATACTAGTTCTTCAGTCTATGTGTAATTAAGTACTGAGGGAGAACCAAAGGAAATGGCCTGAGTCACCCATGTACGGTGGGAATGGGAGCCGGGCAACACTGTAACAGTTCTTCAGGGTCCTCTGGATCGGGGGAGGCAGGGGGAGTTTTTGTAGTTTAAGGGTAAAGAAGCTGGTGGGAACTGAGGAAGTGGGAGGTGCAAGTTTTCTCCAGAACATGCCTAGACAGAAATGGGAAAACATGGTAAGCAGCAGTCTTAGTAGTTTAAGGAAGAGCCACTGGTGGCATTTAAATTTTAACCTTCATATAAACAAGTTTTTTAAAGTAATTATTTTTTTCTGTCCTCGAGATATTATATAGCTTTACTGGCCTGGAGCTTGTTACATAGACCAGACTGTCCTTCAAACGCCTAGAGATATGCCTGCCTCTGCCTCCCAAGTGCTGACATTTAAAGGGGCAACCACACACAGTAAACTGATCTCTCTTTAGATCTTTACAAACATTTCTAGAAAGGGTACGAGAGGTTTGAGACTGCAAGCCACATCCAAGGAGCAGTAATTAGTCCACACACACTGGGGAAACACTTCAGAGAACAGGAAACATGGCCATCGTCTGCCTATGTGAGAATGCTGCTTTTCTCTCTTAAAAACCAAAGCTTTGTTTTGATTAAGACCACACTATTAGAATGTGTGCTCGGTGAGCACACAGCGCCACCTTGTGCAGCCAGGGTGCCCTGTAAACGTCCTCTGTGCAGGAAAGATGTAAGCAGCAGAAGTGGAGGTTGTCTCAAGGAAGCTGGGCTTTCAGTGTGCAAACATAACCTAACCTTGTAAACAAATTCGCTGCTCTTTGCAAAGCAGTGGGACCCATAGAAAAACAAAAAGAAGAGTTTCCAAGCTGAGCATGGGATGAGTCTGTCATGAGGGAACAGTCACAAAAGTAAGGTTGGGGGAAGGGAGGAGTAACACGTGGAGGAACCAGAGGGAAAGGGAAGCGGGGTCTTAAAAAGGGAAGCAACTTGAAAAGAGTATGAGCGGTGTGGGAAGAGAGAATGGCGCAGGGGAAGTAACTGTGGCACCCCCTAAACCACAGCAACTAAGACACGTGCACATATCCCCACCTGCGCCCCTCCCCTCCGAGTGGATGTTTTAAGGTGGACAGTGATTTCCAAGTTCTGCCCCCCCCCGACCCCCAGCCTCTGGAACGCCCAGTGTGCCCTTTAGAAAAATCGCACAGTGAAACCATGACTGTTTTAAAAAACTCGTAGCCTCCGATGAAAATCTAGAAAAGCCTTTAAGAAAACATGTCAGGCATCCGTTACTATTTGTTTAATTCTTGTCGGGAGCCAAGTGAAAAATGTTTGCATGTGCAATGTGTGTAGTCATCTATCTGGTCTCATCAGGATGTAGCAGAGAGCTGCATAGAAAGACAGGAAAGCCCAGTGGCGCCCCGTCCTCACAGCCATTATCCTCATTCCGTCCCATTTTACATACTGAAGTTACCTTTCCACTAACTTTTAAAACTTACTGACTCTACGGTCTTCTAATCCTGGGGATTGTGTTCACAGTTGCTTCTTCTTATTCCAAGACAGAAACCGTCTCTCTGCTCTCTTTGCTTGGAGAGAATCTAAACGGCCCTAAGTTCTTTGAGGAAACACAACATGTATTGACTCCTTAGAAGAGTCAATAATGGGTGACCATTTTTAAGTTATTCATTAGTTATTTAGTTATTTAATTAGTTATCCAGTTATCCCCTATATTCTAGTAAAGAATAAATTGTTTTTAGTCCTATGTCTAAGAGAGGTGTTGGTAGAAATGATCAAAAACTTATGGGCTGAAAGATGGCACACCTGTTAAGAGCCCTTTTGCTGCTCTTTCTGAGGAGCTGAGTTCGATTCCCAGCACCTGAGTTATATGGCTCCCAACTGCATATAACTCCAGTTCCAGGAGATCGATATCACATGTTCTTGCATACAGTGCCATAAAGACACTGAGACAAATGTGTATACTTAAATGAAAATAAATCTTTTTTAAATTAACCCCCAGCTGATTTTGTGTTGTCGCCTTTTTCTATCCACCTAGATCCTTGCCCCCCTGGACAGTCTGCATAACCCAACCGAATCAGAACTCTGTCTCCAAGTAAAAATGGACGAAAGAGTCCTACGAACACTAACAAAAGTGAAGCAATTGAAGAGTCCAGGTGACATGGAATGCTCTCTAAGAGTCAGCACACCTATCAAAATCAACCCTCTCTACCCCATTTTTAAATTGGATTCTTTGGCTTGTTGATGTCTAGTTTCTTGAATTATTCTTTATATATTTTTGATATCAGCTTTCTGTCAGGTGTAGGGTTGATGAAGATCTTTTCCTATCCTATAGGCTGCCATTTTGTCCTATTGATGGTGTCTTTTACCTTACAGAGATTTTCAGTTTCACGAGGTTATTTATTAATTGTTGATATTAGTGTTTGCACTACTAGTATTCTGTTCAGGAAGTTGTCTCCTGTGCCAATGCTTTCGAGGTTATACATTTTATTTTTTTTTAATCTGGTCTAGTGTATCTGGTTGTATGTTGAGATGTTTGATCCACTTGGACTTGACTTTTTTTTTCAAGGATCTAAGTAGAAGAATCTCTGATAGCCAAGAAGCACTTAAAGAAATGTTCAACATCCTTAGCCATCAGGGAAATATAAATCAAAATGATGCTGAGATTCCATCTTACATTCATCAGAATAGCTAAGATCAAAAACTCAAGTGATAGCACATGCTGACAAAGATGTGGAGCAAGGGGAACACTCCTCCATTGCTGGTGGTACTGTAAACTTTTAGTATAGCCACTTTGGAAATCAACTTGGTGATATCTCAGAAAATTGGGAAAGATCTACCTCAAGGCCCAGCTATACCATTCCTGGGCATATACCCAAAGTACATTCCACCATACCAAAGGACACTTGCTCAATTATGTTCATAGCAGCTTTGTTCATAATAGCCAAAAAGTAGAAACAACCTAAATGTCCTTCAACTGAAAAATGGAAAGAAAATGTGGTACATCTACACAATGGAGTATCACTCAGCTATTAAAAAAAAGACATCATGAAATTTGGAGGCAAATGGATGGGAACTAGAAAAATCATAGGTAACCCGACCCAGAAAGACACACATGGTATGTACTCACTTGTAAGTGGATATTAGCCATAAAATAAAGGATAATTATGCTACAGTCCAGAGACCCAAAGGAGCTAAGTAAAAAGGAGGGCTCAAGGGGGATGTGTGAATCTCACAATAAGGGGAAATAAAATAGACATCATGGGTGGATGGAGGTGCTGGCTGGTGGTCAGAGTGGGAGTAGAAATAGGAAGGATCAGGTTGGTGGAGGACAGAAGGAGAAGGTACTAGGAGAGACAACTGAAATAGGGAGGCATCTCTGGGATGAGCTAGAAACCTATGACAATGGAAATTCCCAAGAATCCATGAGGGTGACCCTAACTAAGACTCCTAGCAATGAAGAATATGGAGCTGGAAATGGCCATCTCCTATAACCAAGCAAGACGTCCAATGGAGGGATTAGGACTCAACCCAGACACAAAACCTTTGACCTACAATTTGCTCTGCCTCCAAGATGTGCTGGGACAAGAATCTAGCATAATCATCAGAAAGGCTTCACCCAGCAAATGATAGAAACAGGTGTAAGACCCATAGCCAAACATTAGGTGGAGCTTGGGAAATCCTTCTGTAGAGGGAGGAAGGTTTGTAGGAGCCAAAGGAGCCAAGGACACCACAAGAAAACCCCAGAATCAATCTGGGTTCATAGGGGCTAACGGAGACTAAAGCACTAACCAGGGAGCCGTATGGAACTGACCTAGCCCTCTACACATATGTTGCAGTTGTATAGCTTGATCTTCATGTGGGACTCTTAACAGTAGGAGTGCAGACTGTCTCTGACTCTGTTGTTTGTCTTTGGGACCCTTTCTTCTTACTGAGCTGCCTTGTCTAGCCTCAATAGGAGACTATGCACCTAGTCTTACTGGAACTTGATGTGCCAGGGCTGGTTGATCTCAATGGGAGGACTTCCTTTTTCTGAAGAGAAAGGGAGGAAGAATGGATGGGAGAGAGGAGGGGGAGGATTGGGAGGAGAGGAGGAGGGAAATTGCAGTTGGGATATAAACAAACAAACAAAAACATTAACCCAACCCTCTGTATTGACAATAAGAGAGAGAAGGGAACAGGAATACTTGAACAGTTTATACATTAAACTTCTGAGCTGATAACTGTTAAAAAAAAAAAAAAAAAAGTCACACACCTTAGCCCTTGAACCTAGTGCACTATGTGGCGCTGATGAAATAGAAAGCACATTATTCCCTTCATTTTTCCTCAACCATTTGTAATCATAAACAACTCACAAAACCAGAAATGCCTATGACTTCTGGTACTTAAAAAAAAAAAGTGAAGTCAAGGCTGGAGGTGGCTCAGCTGTTAAGAGCATGGTCTGCTCTACCAGAGGACCTGGGTTCAATTCTTAGCACCCATATGGTGGCTCACAACTGTCTGTCATTGCTAATTCCAGGGGATCCTACCCGTTCTTCTGTCCTGCATGGGCACTGTGCATGTTTGTGGTGCACAGACATACAAACAACAACATACAAAATAAATAATAACAATAGTTAACTTTTTACGTAAATTCAGCAAAGTCTGCTGTGATCTAGCACTGGGAGCAAAGGGCAGAAAGATCATCAAATACCGGAGGTCAGCTTGAGCCACTGGCAAAACAGAATTGCCTGCCTCCAAACAGAGTGACCTCAACTAAAAAGAAAACAGTGTGAATCTTCTCATCTAAAAATATTACTACTGTCACATAGACTTTAAATATGCGTATCAGTTTTAGTAGCTGCTTCAAAACATCTTTATTTTCTGTGAAAAAAATATTGTTTTCCTCATATCTTTGGATGTTTTTTACACTTTATTTTAGCCAAAAGTTCAGGAATCAGATAGATAGATTAGATAGATAGATAGATAGATAGATAATAGATAGATAGATAGATACAAAAATAGTACATAGATAAATAGGTACATAGATGGTCATAGATGATGAATGATAGACAGCTAGCTTCCTGAATCCCATGTGTACAGATTTAAAGCATCTGAAAACAAATGCAAAGGTCAGAATACAAAGAGAAAAAAATAAGGAGGAGGAAAAACTAAGGAAGGGGACGAGGAGGAGAAAGAGGAAGAAGGTGTTGCCTACCCTCTAACTATGGTCTCACAGGATGTAGCAGAGACTTGTAAATCAGTGTTCTCCAGCATCTACCCCCCTGCCAAGCAAACGACTATGATGTGTTTGAGTTCAGAGCAGACCACAATAACAAACTTTTGAAAGAAGACCAGTGATGTGAATGAAACAGAGGCCTGAAAGTAGAGAGACCAGCTGAGGGTTGGCAGGGAAGACTGCTCCAAAGAGACCTTAGTGCCCCTGGAGGGTGAACTGAGAGGAGTCAGCAGTGAGACAGTGGCAGAACATTCTAGAAGACAGAGAACAGGTATCTGTGTCTTGTGGCCAGAAAGATGTGCAGACTGTAGGTGTTTGAGAGGGAAACACTGATTCTGAAGCCCATAGAATATGAGTGGTGTCAGAAGTGTCAATCAAGAAAGGGCAGCAACAGCCTTGTGTTAGCCTGTGTGGAGTTTGGTTGTCAGCCAGTAGGAAATCATTTATTCAGTGGAATTTGATATCTGATTTTCCTTCTTTAAAAATATCACTTTCCCTTCTATATATTGAAGGAATTACATCCTTCATGGACAATTGATAGATATGTTGTGAGAAATTCTTATAGCTTGTGTTTTGCTTTTGCTTTTTTTTTTTTTTTTTTTTTAAAAAAAAATGAACAAAAGATACGTAGGGAACAGAGACTAGCATGTGGGCACGATAAATGCCTGCATAGCATATTCTAATAAGCAATGTCCACTTACAAATAAAGCCAAAAATTGGAGACAACTTTCCTTCTAGTATGGTATGCTACGTTAAGCAGGCTGTAGGCAAGAGGGCTGGTCTGTGTCCCCAAACATCTCTGGCAGTGGTTTTCCTCCTGTGTGAGGCAGGAAGAATGTCCGTGGTCCCTCCTCAACTTCATTGTAAGCTTACGTGATCACATCTCTTAACTACAGAAGGTCATTTCTCCACTAGTGATGGTTTTTCTAGACTTTAGTTAAAATACCTCTTCATCACACATTGAATTTATAGTTCATTGTGAGAAAGAAATCGCTGACAAAAGAACATTGTGGAGCACCTCTGTCATTTGTCATGTTTTGTAATTCACTGTGATTTTGTCTTATTTGTGTTGAGTAAATTTGGGTTGAGTAAAGCAGGACTGAATGCCTGGCTGTGACTGTTAGCATTCTGTTAAACTCCACCTCCAGAGTTACCTGGCAACACTAGGTATGCTCCCCCGCAGCTACCTGGCAACAGCCAGGTAGCCCTGCCCACTATTATAAAAAGGGCTGTCTGGCCCCTCCTACTCTCTTGCCCTTGTGACCCTCTCGCTTCAGGTTATATCCCTTTCTCTCTCCCCTCCCCCCTCCATGTGGTCATGGCCGGCCACCTCTCTCTGCTCTCCCCTCTGCCCTAAATAAACTTCTCCTCGTGGAACCCTCCGCCGCCATTTTTTTTTTTTAAATAACAACAGTGACGTTTTGTCTTTTTCCTGAATTCCACCAAATGGCCTGTGCAGACTACCCAGTACCCAGGACATTACTGTAGATTCCAGGATCAAAACTTGCCCTGCTGTGTGCAGGGAAAACTGGAGTTGCTCAGCAGGCCATTACAGAAATGAGATCAGTGACTCACAGAATCCCAATGATAGACTTCCCCAAAATGTAACCAACAACTAAGCGTGCTACTGTGGTGCGAAGTCCCATGTGTGGAGCCAAGGAATCGGGGATGTGCTTGGTACCCTAACACAGGTGAGTGCCAAGCTGCAGAGAACTAAAGCTGAGTCAGGATTTTGCACGCTGGGCTCATGGCTGTGGAGACGGATCCCTGTCGGTGCCAGGTTAGAACTGGATTGAACTGAACAACTTAAGTCTAACAACAGGAAGATAAACTGCCACTGCTCTCGATTTCACACAGAACATCTCTCCTTCTATTTATGGATTCCTGCCATGTTTAGCAATTTTTCACATTGACATCTTACCTGGTTTTATCTTTTTACCAATCCAAACGCTAGGCTCAGCAGCACACAGAGATGTGCACTCTGTCCTTGAAAGGATAAGAAGCAAGACAGCATGCTATCATTCTCCCCTTCCCTGTCTGCAAAGGCAGGGGCCCTCTTGGGAGGGGAGGGTTGCTGAGCAGCCTTAGTGGAAGAGTCAAGGCAATCCTTTAAGAGAGCCCCTGTCTCCTACCAGCCCATTCAATATGCGCTACAACCCAAAAACTAGTAAAGAACAAAGTAAAAGTTTAATTAACCAAGGTTTATTCTATATTTTAGGAATTTAAATATATCTTAGGGGTAACACTGCTGTCAAAGAATGGTTTCTGTGAGTCATAGCAAGAGGTGCAGACTTCACGCAACGTTAACCAAGTCTGCATACACAGTGTGATGGCACAGTACCCACATAACATGACTGTGTCAGTGCAAACAGATTTTTAAATAGTGACAGGGAATTCCCATCAGGTGACACGAGAAAGTAATGGAAGCCTGATACATGTTTATATCTGCTGTCCACGGTCAGGAAAAGAGTTTCCCTGCTATTGAGCCAGACGCAGGAAAATGCCTTTGATCTAGAGAATTTGCAGTACTTTAGTGCTCAAATTTATTGTAACCAGATAATGCTACTGGGATATACAGACCCTTAGTGCGTGCATGAACATACACACACAACAGTCCACACGACACCTTTTGTTTAAAATCCGCGTAGCTTTGGAACCAGAAGACGCCAGGGCAGAGGGGTCCACGAATGGAGTATTATTTAGGCAGAGGGGTAAACAGTAGAGAATGGATGTGGTGGCCGCCATGACCTCGGTGGAGGGGAGGGGAGAGGGAAAGGGTCATAACGACCTGCAGGCTTGGGTCACATGGAGCAAGAGACGAGGATGGGGCCATGACAGCCCCTCTTATAATAGTAGGCAGGGCTACCTGGCCGTTGCCCAGCAGCTTCAGGAGTGCATACCTAGCTGTTGCCAGGTAACCTCTGGAGGTGGAGTTTAACAGAATGCTAAGCAGACACAGATACACCCACAGACATCACACCTGTCTGTTTTTCTCTATTTCGTCTCTTTCTCTCTGCTCTCTCTGTCTCTCTCAAAACTTTAGGCCATTGCCTACCCTGTAACGATGGTCTCTCCTTCACAACAATGTTACAGCAAGTATTGCAAACCATTCTTCATCTTCTACCCACTGGGCCCGCAAATGACTCTGATGACTTTGAGTTCAGGCAGGCTCCCTGAAATGGGGTGGGGGACGTCATAAAAATGAAACAGCTCTCCCCTCCCTGTCTCCCTTCCTTTTTTCTCCTTTCCTGCCTCTCCCTACCCCCCTGCACATCTCTCTGCCTTCCCCTCCCTTCAGCCCCACCATGTCATCCTGGCAGCTATTTCTTATTCACCTCTGTCTCTTCATGAAGCCTCTCTCAAGGTTTTAAGGGGAAACCTCTCTTTTCTCTTAAGCATGCTTTGTCTAGCAACATGCTATAGCCTCCTAAATGCCCTCCTACCTCAAGGCCTGATCATGGCCCCCACAGTAGATAGGCTCTCTCTCCTATTAAAGTTCATTCAGAAGAGTAGCTGGCTTCAGATTCCTTGTCCTCAAATCAACTGTTTCCTATCACAGGCACAAAATGGATAAAGGCAGCAAGCACCCTTCCTAAGTAACGAGTTCACTGGCCACAAAGGGATGAGTGCTCTGACTGAATTCAATCGTGCTGCCACAAATGATCAAGTGACCCTCCTGATGTGGTCTACTGCCACCTTCTGCAAAACTCAAAGTCAACCTCCTGTAAAATGCAAGGCCAGAGTCCCTCTGGAGCCTGAAGCAGAAGACATAGCAAGAAAAATTCTTTACAGGAAAAAAAAAAATGGGCTCAGGAAAGATATTCTACATCTAGCCTTTGTTTGGATCTAATCACCAGGAGGAGAACAAACAAAAAAGACATTATATACACACAAGCCATCGTTGAAAATCAGACTCTAAAGAAAATAACATCTGTGAGCATCATAAGTTGGCAGGCAATAAAGTGAGAAGTGAGGGATGCTGAAGCTGTTAACCAATCAAATCAATTAGAATCAGGCTCTCTCTTTTCTCTCTCTCTCTCTCTCTCTCTCTCTCTCTCTCTCTCTCGAAATTATGAACTAAGAAAAAGACATGTTGTGAATATTGGCTTACAGGCAATTCCACTAGGCTCCTCCTAGCATATCTCTCTCTCTCTCTTCTCTCTTCTCTCTCTCTCTCTCTCTCCATTCTTTCCATCTTCTTTTTCATTCTTCCCCTTCTTCACTCTCTTTCTCTGTCCCTACATGGCCCCAGCCAGCCTCTTCCTCTCTACCCCCTCTCTCCTTTCTCTCTCCTCTCCTCTCTCCCCCTCTCTCTCGCTCTATCTTCTTCCTCTCTCCATCTTCTTTCTCTCTGTTCTCCTTCTTTCTGTCCTCCCCACATATCCCCAGTCTGTGCCCCCCTCTCTCTTACTCTCTCTTCCCCTTCTCTCTTCATATTCTTTCTCCCTCCCTCTCTCTCTCTCTCTCTCTCTCTTCTCTCTCTCTCTCTCTCTCTCTCTCCATCCTCACTCTCTTTCTCTGTCCCCACGTGGCCCCAGCTAGCTTCTTCTCTCTCTCTCTCTCTCTCTCTCTCTCTCTCTCTCTCTCCTTCCCTGTGCCCCCTGCCCCTTTCTCTGCCTTTCTCCCTTTTTTCAGGTCCCCGCTCCCTCCCTTTTCCAATAAAGGAGTGGTTGTTCAAGTTGCCAGGCTCACCGAGTCGTTTTATGCTGTATTGTAAAGCATAACAACAAACACAAAGGAACTTACTTAAAGACTTTATATTTAGTAGCCAAGTGTTTAAAAGAGATATAATTCCAAACTTTGTATTTGAAGTCAGACGGGTAAACAGCCAGGTCTGAAAGTGGGATTTGTACCACGGTATTTAGTTTGAGGCCAAATTTCAGATATTTTAGATTTAAAGCACTGTGGATAAGTAGGGGCAGGCTCTGCAGGACATGTTCCAGGAGACATTCGTTAGCTAGTATCATGTCTTACAAGTGATGGAGAAGGAGAAAATCAGATGGAGTATAGAGCCAACCTATCACACAGCCATAGGAGAGGTCAACCTATGAACTTGGCCTCCAACTAAACACTGAGCTCTCCAAAAGGGGAGAGGGCTAGAAAGGGAAAGACTTGTTCATTAGAATTGGAATGTTGACTTTTTCTTTGGACTGATCTCTTCTACCATGCTCTATGCCTTGGTGGGATGAGGATGAGTTGAGCTTGTGCTCAAGAGAATTGTGCTGCTCGGAGAAATGAGTCACTGCTGAGGAAGAGAGGAAAATGGTGATTTTATAGCAAAGGGCCAGACCATTGGCGGGCCTCGGCAAGCTAGCTGTTCTTTATCTCATAGATGGGTATCAGGGAGCAAAGCATGACTGGAGCCATTTCTCCAGTTAAAACAGGTAGACGGCAACTGCCGTGTGCTTACGTTTTGAGTAAGGTGCCTGGAGACACAGCAGGGATAAGCATGACCTGGAAGGAGAGTGGAAGAGTGTGAGAGTGTGGTGTGTGTGTGTGTGTGTGTGTTGTAAATGTACACACATGTGAACACTTCTGCTGAAACTGATTCTAGTAGGTCTCAGGTATGAATTTAGAACAGTATTTGAGTAGAAATGGAAATTACTCTTTTCACCCGAGAAATACTTTGAACTTACAAGACATTTCAAATAAGCCTCACTTTCCTGACTACTCCCTAGACAAATATATTTTTTAAAAAGAAAGAAAACAAAACCCTGAGGTGTTTTAATCTCTGTGTATCGGTAACACCCCACCCCATTTCTTTCCAACGTGAGTTGGCGTTAGAAAGAGTCTAAGCAGTTGAACACCTCTGGCACGTACACAGTTTGACCTGTCTCCAATGTCTTGGGAACATGAGCCGTATGGGGAAAGGCAAATCTCATGGGAAGTGATTTGATTTGAGAAACAGAGCTAGGATAAAAGTGACTTCTGAGAACCAAGCCCTTGTAGCTCTTTAGGAAGGAGAAGTGGGCTAGCCACTCATCCTTTATTCAGAAGAACATAGCACACTGCAATCTCTTAAATATTAATGAACCCACCAGTAATCGAGACCCCCAGCGTTGCCTAACTACTTTTACAACTGTGAGAATTCCTGTGAGAAAGCTACTGCATTAATTTTGCAAAAACAAACAAACAAAAAATACTTAGACCGTGTTAGACTCTTCGTGGCTCATTTTCAACATACTAAATTAAGGCAACAGAGCTATTTATAAACTATAAACCAGAAAATAAAATGGCAAAAGGACACTAGACATTTCCAACTACACATACTTTTCTGAATTGTTCCACAATGTGCTTTAAGGCTAAAATCCTGACTGTGTCATTTCTTAACTGCAGGGACATTGTAGTAGACTGACCAGTAAGTAACTCTCCTCAAGAATGTACACAGATTTGGTCCTCAGAACCATGGTGCTACATTATAGGGCAGTAGAATTTTGCAGTATAGGTAGGATCCCAGAACAGGGAGAGACTGTCCTAGATATCCAGGAGGGACCCATGTTACCACATGGACCCATTTGAAAGGAACATGGAAAGTTCAAGAATCAGAGAAGGCTACATAGTGGTGGAACCAGGAGGAAGAGGCAGTGACTACTGGCCTCTAAGGGCTGGAGAAACAGGACATCTTCCCCTGAGCCTCCTGAAGGAAACAGCTGCCAATTACTTCCTATGAACTGTTTGTTACAATAGCAAAAGACATATATGTGTAACTTATGGATAACCCATAATAGACCCTTCATGCTTGCCTCAGGCTTGGCAGTGCCTTCAACTCAGAGCTCTGTCAGTCCCTCACAGGTAGGATGTGGGTTGGTCTGGCTTCCCCTGGTTGGAACACAAATGCCATGAGACTATGTGGGCAAAAGGCCAGCCCTGGAAGATACCAGTTATGGACAGTGACCAGCGAAAGGGATCATTTCCTTTCCTGGAGAGTGTGACCCAGGAGGACTGCAGAGATGCAAGACCAGAGCCCAGTGTAGAAAGAGAAGGAACAGGAAGGGTGGGGAAGGAGCATGGAGACAAAGAGATGGGAGAGAAAGGAGCACTGAGCAGCAGCTTCCTGCAACCATGACCCCTCATTGCCCTGTGGTTTCCATAGCAACCATGACCTCAAATGACCCCTGAACTGATGAACAATAGTAAGCTGCATTCCAGCTCTTCACAAGACTCAGAGCAGCTGCTGAGATGGACCCAGGCTCCCGACCTTACTTACTGAGTAGGTTCTGTTCTTAACAACATCATGGAGCCCAGACAAGTTTTCTTGGTCCGAATTTTTATCTTTTAGAAAAAATCATTGAGGGAAAAAAGGATTTGAATGGAAACACCAATAAAGAAATATGCAAATGAAATAAGCTCATGAAAGTATGTTCAATGTCATTAGATATTGAGGCAATAAAACCCAAAAGGATAGCGAGAGACCTCCCTCACAGCCCTAGGAGAGCTATACTCAAAAGACATTATAGCTGAAGATGGGCAGTTACTGGATATGCATACAATACTGGTAGTACAGTGGTATAGCCACCACAGAGAAGAGTTTGGCAACTTAGACGTTGACAAAATGGCATAGCTAGAACAGAGCAGTATACAGCCACAAACTCTACTCCTAACTATATATACAAAAGGTTACAGAAGAGGAATTCAAATGAAACCTGTACAGCTCTCATAGGGTCAATGGTCACAATCCCATAGAAATGCAGATAATGAACCATCCATGAGTGTGTAGACAAGTTTAGGCATAGATGTGTAATGGAGTGTGACTTAGCTATGAAAGAGACTGAAAACTGATACACATGGCCAAGTTAATGGACCTTGAAAACACTGCTATAGGAAAGAAACCAGCCACAGAAGACTATGCAGTATATAAATCTGCTGCCATGAAACAACAGTAATGAGCACATTCACAAAGACACAAAACTGAAGACCAGCATTTGCCAAGGCTTGAGGAAAATGGGGAGCAACTGTTCGTGGGTGTATAGGCTACTTTTATGGTGGTAAACAGTTCTAGAAATAGGTCACAACTTGTCTAGTGTTTGCAGCACACACAGCTGCATAGCACTGTGCATCTAAATACTATTAAATATACAATTACACTCTGCTGCGTGATTAGAATGATCCATTTTATATGAATTTCATAGTGATAAAAAAGTTTGTGTAAGAAGTACGTCATGAGTCTTGCTCATTTATTTGCTTATATATGTTACATGTGAATATACACATATGCACACAGACATGGATGGTGGCATAAACAGAAATTAAAATGATATGTAAAGCATATACATATGCACACATACATGCATATCAGTGATATGCTAATTGTAATACATATTTAAGTGTTTGTTGTATGTTTCTGATATAACATGAATTACATGTGTAATAACCATGTCTGTAATTTATAATTTATTGTAAAATATAATTTAGAAGACTTATGTAGCCTTTGTTATAATAACCATTTCAACTTACAATTTTACTACAGATACAGTAGACACCTTGCATCTGGCTGTGCTCTTTTGGAACCTTTGAGACCTGAACTGTTCTCATCCCACAGAAGTCCAGTCTTGGGTGAAAATACCCAGATTCTCTGAGTAGTCTCTCAAAGTCTCAAACTTCCCATGAACTTACAGTCAGCCTGAAGGTTGATGCATGTTTTCTACAATGGAGTAAAAGCCAGTGATTAGCATATGTCTGGTTAATCTGTCTGATCTAGCCTCTGAGTGGGAAAAGAGATACGCAATGTAGATCACCTGGCCTTTTACATCACTAGTTTAATTTGATAATTTGACCCCACCATTTAAACTGTTTCAATGATGGGATCCAGTCAGTAAAGAGATCAATATATCGATATTTGATACTTCAAAAGAACACTGCAGAGATTTGCAAAAATAATGTAAATTCCTCTCGCAAATGACAGAGCAACCATCTGTATTGAAAAAGACACCAAAGGAAACACCGTTGCAATTTATTCATTTTGCCTATCAATAGTCCAGAAAATGTTCTTCCTCTTGATCGGCAGGTGGCGCTGTGAACATATCTTTGAAATTGAAAACACAAAGGCCGTTTTCTTTAATCCTCAATTACGTAGGGCATTTGAAATGATTTAATTGGAATAAATGTCACTATTAGTGACATTAGATACTCCTAAAATTCTCAGATCCAATACAATCATTTCATTAGCTTTTCAAATATTATCCGTAAGCTGAATAAACTGGGTTCCTTATGAACGGACTGGGTAATTTTCCTGAGGATCGCTCTTGAATGCAGCTTCACACACAGCTATCTACTTAATCCTGGAAAACTCAGACTTTATTATTCCCGCTTCTCAAAGAGAAAACCGGGTCTCACACAGCTTACATTCTTTACCCAAGTCACACACCCCATTGAGGAAGAGAATCAAGCTTCAAATTAAAGCCTGGCTCCCGGCGCTTAACCTCTTGCTGTGCTACCGAGGAGGAAAGCATTTCAAAGGCAGAGCTAAAATGGTGAAAGGTAGGTAGAGTGTCCTAACTGAACTGGCTCTGGGGATTTTAAATGCTAATTTTCATTCTCGGGTGCTGAGTGCCATTTGTATTCAAATCCCAGAGATTGTTTAAAACGAAAACAAGTCTGACCTTTTTTCTCTGTAGGGAAAGTTCAGTGATGTCCCAGGAGTCAGGAGTCAAGCCACGCTACACAAAGACCTGGAGCCACACTCCCACACCCCTGTAGACCGAGACCTTTAGGCGGTGGAAAGGGGAATCTCCAGATAGCAGCAGGGGCTGCCCAGCAGTGAAAGGGGTGGGGATGGGGGGGGAGAAAAAGAGATGTTATTTACATATCTAGAATTTGACCTTTTCGTGATCAGATAATGTTCTGCACTGTGAAGTAGAAAAATCTTTGCCAGTTGTGACCCATTCTGAACTTTAAAAAAACAGAATGCAAATTCGAAAAGTTTTGTGTGAAGTAGGAGCAACCAAACATTCTAAACCTGACGCACAGATCCAATGTACTCAATTATGAAGGTTATTAAATGGATATGACAGGAGACGTCTCTCTTTTCTTTCTAAAAGCAATTGTTACTCAGGTTGAGGGTTAACTGAGGCTCCTCAGCTTCTGACACTATATGGCTTCCCGTTGGAGTCAAGCTACCGTTTGTCCTGAGAGAAGGGACACTGAGTATTTGGACACTTCGGATGGACAGTATAGTAGTGAGCTGGCCAGTTTCACCCTGTTCCTCTCCCAAAAGCTCTGTACAGTCACTTCTGAACACCAGCCCGATGACATCTGTGCTGGCTTAACTGCCAATGGAACAATCTGAAATCACCTGAGGAATTATCTAGAACAGGTTGGCTTGTAGGCTTGTCTGTGGGGTTAGAGGCGTTGTTAATTCGTGAAAGAAGACTGAGCCATTTCCGTGGAGCTATTCTCTAGGCAGGTCTCCAATAGCAGAAGAGAGGAGAAAACTAGCTGAGAGCAAGCAAACAAGCAAGAATCTGATTATTCTCTCTTTGCTCTTGACTGTGGATATGATATAAACAGTTCCTGCTGCCTTGACTTCCTGCACAAGATGAACAGAATCTTAGAATCAGGAGCTAAAACAAGCCTATTCTCTCCTAAGTTGCTAGTTGTTGGGGTATTTGTCATAGTTGCAGGAAAGAGACTGGAACTTACCTCTTCTGTGGGACATTAGGACAGAGTCAAGAAGAGAAAACACCTCAGGCTTGTCCTGGGACAGGGATGGCAGGTCACAGAAGTGTCATGGAGTGAGCACTTCATGGCTGGACAAGGCTACCCAAGAGGCCCCTGAAAGAGGAACCCAGCTTCTGCCTCACTCCATCTACACTGTCTTTCCACCATAGTCCATTTTTTCCCCGTTACTATCACTTCTGGTGCGGCAATCTAGTAGAACTCACATTCAAAACACATTTGACTTTTGCTTTCCAAGTAAATAGACGTTAGCTTCCTAGAAATCCTGGTGACTGAGCCAGGAAGCACCATCCTTCATGACCCTGAAAGAACACTGGGCCCTGGTCTTTCTGTGTAGGTAATTGCACACTTCTATACATGATAAAAACTAACACACACCCTAATTGCAAATATTAACACATTTAGCTGGAAATATGAATCAAACTCTTCCTTTAATTAAACATCAAAACCTTATGCCATCAGCTGGCTTGAGTTGTCCACAGTGAGAAAAACGTATGTTTTTCTGGAACTTTTATTTACTTATCTCCTTCTACTTCCTAGTCAGTTACTTTTTCCAGAGTCAGTGGGGGCTGGATAAGAGAGAGAACAAATGAAGTGGTGAGATCTACCATTTCCAGCCAGATCTCAGCTCTCTGGGTCTGGCAACAGCAAAGGCTGAGCATTTTATAGAGACATCTGTACAGCGTCTTCAGAGAGGCCCAAGCCTTTGGATTCTCTCCTGAAGCACCTTTGACAAGGCAAATTTTTACCATGTTGTAAACATGCCCAAGCCCCATTTCCTAGACCTGTAAGAATTAGGTCTATTCTTCCAAAACCTTGCTATTCTCTTTCTGTAATTTTCAACAAAAATCAAAATGGCCCTAGTGTAGGAGGACAGGTCTGTAGGTAGCCTTGGCTAACCCAAATCTCCCTTGTCTCACTATTAGTTCTCAACAATGACTGTAGAATGTACTGTGAACTCAGTATATTAGGAAAGGAAGAATGGACCAGGACAGCCCCCACTATGTCCTTATTTCTTCCAGAATAGGAGGGTATGGAACATTTAAGTAGCACCAAAGTAGAAAGGCAACAACAAGTGCTTTCTGAGACCCTGGGCTGCAGCCCAAGATGAGACATGCACATACAAGATGCTATCACTCTAGGAAAGCTTTCCAGAGCCTTGTGGAACCAGCTCTCCATGAATCCCAGGCAATGTGCTCTTGTTGTCTATCTGTAAGAAGCCTGATTTGAGCAAGGGCTGTCTCACTGGACTCATGTAAGTGGCAGAGAACATCTGTCCCTGCAATTGTAACCCATGTACACCACAGGCAACAACTCCTCACAATAAACCCAACCTTTTGCTTTATTAGAGGTGCAGAGAAACCATGGACAGTTGATGATGAGGACACATGAGCTCAAGAGCAACAATTAGTAGAGTCTATATGTTTATACCTGAAATACATGTTATAGTGCACATTTTCAACACTTCAGAGCTTTCAGATGAAGCTTCAGTCTGTCTGTGGCTCTGTCTAGTAAATAGATGTCAGCTTCCAAGAGATCCTGGGTTGAGAGAGGAAATCCTGAAACCTTTGTAGCTTATAGGTTTTTTTGTGATTTTCATTCACATAACAACATTTTAATTTCATTTCAGGAAATGGTATCCACCTGGGCACACTCCACTCTGCTCTGAGGTTGTTTCCACAAATCTTCCTCTCCCATATTAAGCCTCTAATCAGAAGAATCTTTTTTTGTTTTTTTCTGTTTTTCAAGACAATGTTTCTCTGTGTATCCTTGGCTTTCCTGGAACTCAATCTATAGACCAGGCTAGCCTCAAACTCACAGAGACTTACCCCTGCTTCTGCATCCCAGGTTTGGCATCAAAGGTATGTACCAACATTGCCCAGCTCCTAATCAGAATCTTGAGGAGAGCCTTTGAAAACTAGTATACCTTGAGAGTACCTACCAGTGGTGATGGGGTGCTGAAGGGTCTAGCATACATAATGAAGTCAAGAGGACTGTGATGTCAGCATTCCAACTCTCAGTGTGATAGACAGAGATGCTGCTCAGAGGCCCAAGACTTCCCCTGGCAATATCAGTAGAGGCCCTGATTAGGAAGCCACTTCTACACCACTGTGGATAGAGAGTAGATGCTCTCAAACCATAGTACACACAAAAAATGCTGGACATGCTAGTGTGTGCCCCAGTAGTTAGGATGGAGAGACATGTGGGTCCTGTGGGCTCACTTGCCAGCCAGTCTAGCCATACCAGCAAACTTCAGGTTGAGTGAGAGACCCTGCCTCAAAAAATAGGGTGGGGAGCAAAAGAGGAAGCATCCTGATGTGAATATCTGACCTCCACTGCTTAAGTGCACTTGTATATACACATGCGCACACTTGTTAGGGATTGGTTCTAATTCTTTGCCTTAATTTGGCTCCCAAAATCACATGGAAATCTACATGTCCAGACACTGAGGGTTTCTGTCCCAATTGGTTTTTGATTGATCAATAAAGAACCAGTGACCAATGGTTAGGCAGAGGGACAGAGGCGGGACTTTTGGGATTCCACAGCCAAGAAACACAGAGGAGAAGGAAGAAATCTACCATGAGAGGGACATAGGACGTACAACACCATGAATGAGCAAGTGGGTGAGCTGGCCAAAATGTAGGTACGAAGGGAAGGCAGCCTCATGGAAGGGCTGCCCAGAAGGAAACAGGGCAGCAAAGATAAAATATAGATTTAGAAAGTGTTAACTCAGGAATAGCAGAGGGGAGTGTATGCTAGCCATGGGGAGGTTTGGACGTACACAACCATTAAACTAGTCAAGACATATCGAAAGGAAAGGAAAGGAAGAAAGGAAAGGAAAGGAAAGGAAAGGAAAGGAAAGGAAAGGAAAGGAAAGGAAAGGAAAGGAAAGGAAAGGAAAGGAAAGTGTGTAGGTGGTGTGTGTGTTTCCATTCATGAATCCAAAGAAATCTGGTTGGTGACAAGAAGTGCAATCACTCACTGGGAGCTCAAAGCAAATTAATTAATGCTACACATACTCATAGTCCACATACATGTACATACACCTACACATAACACTTATATGTATATTCACATGTTATATACACACCCTTGCCTATCAATAAATATGGCTCTAAAACAGACTCAATGGCCTGAAAACTGACCCTTTCTCAAATTTTCCTCTTGATATGGGGTCATAGAAGCTACATTGACCTACATACATACTATGTTCCTCTTCAAAGACTTCCCCTAGATTTCAACTGTCTCAAACCTTTCTTACCTTGAAGTCATAGGAATGGTCCCTGCTTTTGCTATGGAGGTAAGGCTGAATGCTTCCTCTCTTTCACTCACATTTCTCTGTATCCAGTTGGCTGAGCCACTTTTAAAACTTGTCTTCTCGGAAGGAGCTTCTGGTCTGGGCCTGAGCATGATCCCAGGCGGCTGCTCTGCACCCAATCTCACAAAACCCAGAGGAAGCGGGCCTCCCAGGAGTTCTAACCCAGGCAGCATCTTAGAATACACAGCCTTGGTGTATCTACTCATCAAGCAAGCTGAGCAGACCTGCTTGAACCTCTGATGATGCAGTGAAGACAAGACGTCAGAGGCTTATCAATTTACTCTTCCCCCACCCTCTTCTAATATCTCAATGCCTGTAATCAGCTTGAAGAAGTTAATGAAGAGTCGGCCCCCTATTCCCTGGGCTTGGGGACTGAGTTGGTTAATAGTGGGCTGTCTTTCTAGGGAAAAGTAGTGGTTTTGTTGGAACAGGGAGGAATAGCTAGGATTTATTGTATAGCCATAACCTATTGGTAGAAATCCGTATAATTGTTATTAAGCTGAAGTTATAATTTCTTAAATGGTACAAAATTTACATTGATTTCAAATTAAGGTTTTCATTGGTAGGAGTTTCTTATTCATATAGAAGTGAGATTAATATTGTTACTCTCATAGGCATTGTGCCTATATAACACATTTAGGAATCAAGGCTTAACACAGCTCTTCTTTAACTTTTTTAACTGATTTGAGATGGTTAGCCTGTGAATTAAGGGCCTATAGCAAATTCATGGCTCTGAGTTTATTGTTAGGGTGTTTTCTATATTTTATTTAGAAATAGCTGAGAGGAGTTAACAGACAACAGTCCAGATTGCCTTACATGGATAGTTGGTTTTCAAAATGTCAGAAGTCCACAGAATTGATGTTACAAACATTTCTGTATAAAGGTTCATTTTGATTAGAGATCTGTCTGCTCCTGACAGCTTCCTGTCTTGGATTCTAAGAAGAAATTGAGCATCTTTGGAGTTACTCCAGTTGTGGTGAGACAGCCACTAGTCAAGAATTGCCTCTTTTCATCTACAGACAAATTAGTGTTCTGAAAAGACACACTTGCAGAATAGTGGACTGATTATATCTGCCAAGACAGAGTAATCAGTCCTTAATAATTCTGCATCACTAGGTCTGTCAGATGATCCTGGGCCAGAAGGCTGAAGATCAGATGCTCCAATGTTTTGTAGTATAGGAACTGTCCAGGTGTTCAGCGGTCTCTATATATTGGCTAAATTTTAGAAGCTATACATTATGCTTCCCATAATTTGAGTTAATTCAGTCATTCTGGATTTCTGACGGGGTTGAAGACTTATAGTCTCATAGCGGATCCCGGCATTTACTTTGAGAGAAAAGATTTGAGAGGATGGTTTTCAGCTGACATTCATTCTAAAGCCAAGAAAAAAGTCAGGTTCAGAACTAAGTCTTTTAGTTAGGAGAGATGACAGAGGTTCTGGTTAGTCAACAAAATGATGGAC
Source organism: Mastomys natalensis (assembly GCA_021653895.1). Lineage (NCBI taxonomy): Eukaryota > Metazoa > Chordata > Mammalia > Rodentia > Muridae > Mastomys > Mastomys natalensis. The sequence continues at coordinate 26,720 of JAJTUV010003198.1, forward strand.
TGGGTATTAGGTCTATCTTGTACCTTACTGATACAAATTAGTATAGGTATGCTCTAATTGTATTTTGAGAGAAAAGTTTTATTTTAACAGGAAGGGTGATATGTAGGAGGATCTAAGGTGGGAGGAGTAAGGAGAGGAAGAGGAGGAAAGAGAAGGAGAGGAGGAGCTAGGAGATGAGAGATAGGGGAGGGAACATGGAGACGTATCTCCCCAATCAAAGATAGTTGGTATATCTAGGTTGGGTATTGGGTTACACTTCTGATTGTATGAGCATCTTGTTATTGAGCAATTACCAAACTTATAAAGCCTTTGATTAACATTCAAAAAAAGTTACTAATAAAAAAATAAAATAAAGATCATTAATTTATAATTAAAATAAATTTAGTACTTAGAACATTTTTACATTATAAATTTCAACCTAGCTACTTCTCTTTTAAGAGTAATAATGCCTTTACAGAAATCATGTGCTTTGGGAAAATACCTACTACAATACCATCCAACTGCCCCTTATTTCTAGGTTTAGTAGACACCTCATAGCAGTAGTCATATAGCAGTAAGAAGAGATAATACATAATGTGACTTCATTATCAACCATCGTTTTCATAGTCGTGTATTTTCTTTTTCTCTTACACAAAGGAGCACAACTTGGCCGTGATGCTGTCTTAACTTGAGGACTCTACATGAGAGCATAATGGGGTGTCTCATATCACCCATAGTCTATCTGCTTACTATGGTGTTTTCTCTCGTTAGTCCCTAACCATTCTGCATAGTGTGAATGTCTCTGTTTAAAACAGTAATTGTCTGAGATCACAGTGGCAACCAAGGTTAAGACTTAAGCTCAAAAGTCCTGGTCCTGGAACAGAAGAACAGTAGGAGACTAAAGGCAGAGGATACAAGGCCCCATGAGCACTGCTCCTCACATATTTCTAACAGTCACACACTTGCAGTAAGCAGTACAGTCCCATAGTCTCTGATCAGCTCCTGCCTCCAGGTTCCTGCCCAGCTTAGGTTCCTGCTGTACTTCCTTAAGTGATGGATTGCTATATGGGAGTGTAACTGAAACAAGCCTTTTCTTCTCCAATTACCTTTGGTCATGGTGTTTCATTTATGCAATAGTGACCCTGACTAACCTCTGTCTTACAAAAATAGAAAATATATCTAGCCAAAGTGAGAATTCAGGGATCTCTGTGATATAACAGAGGCTCCCTCAGAGCTAGTAAGGTCCATAATGTAATACTTGCATAAGGATATCCAGGGAACATAGAACAGACCCCAGCAGCCCCAATAGATTTGCAATGGAGTTTGAAAATAATATATATAAAGTATACGCTCATCTATGAGCAAAAACTCTCATCTTGTTGGGATTTCCAGGAGAGAAAATTACACCTTGAGTCTTTGAACAGTCATGAAGTACAAAGCCATCCATACCATTAGGTGCTAGGGTAGGAAACTGAGGTTATTCTCAAGGTTTAATACAGGCCACATCCTTTACAAAGGGATCATAGCCTAGTCATATAAAAACAAGCCATAGAGGCAAAATTTTCTCTAATCATTTCTGAATAATTAGCATAAAACAACAGGTTTCTCCAAAAGTCATAGATAGTTTCCTTTAATTCATGAGAAGTCTAAACCTCTCCAATTTTGTAGAACCATTTCTGAAAGGGAGTCTAACTGATGTTTTAATTCAGGAACTGAAAATTATAATACTTCTAGGTCCTGATCAACATTTCTACTTCATTAGAAAGCACCAGTAGAGGCAAATTTTGTCAAACCATTAGTACATGCCCCCCAAGTAGTCTCAGAGGCACAGGAATATTGCTGTTACCCATATTAATTAACCCATATGACAGACTGTCAGGTATCAGAATAAGGGAAGTGTCTAGGTTGAAGGTTTTAAATATTAGACAAGTTTTAGCCCCTTATAAGTCATCTAAAGTTAATTTAGGCTATGCCTAGTAACAGTGAGTTTTGTCAGTCAGTGGGCTGAGACTTTGGTTAGTCCCTATCCATCTGTAGTACATGTAGTTTCCTCCAAGCAAGTTATGATAAAACTGTTCTCAATTTTAAATGAAAGCAAAGCAAAACAAACAAACAAAAAACCAAGATGGCTAAAATAATCCTGAACAATAAAAGAACTGTTGAAGGTATCACCATTTTTGATTTCAAGTTTTATTACAGAGCTATAGTAAAAATAATCACATGGTATTGTCAATAAAAACAGATACATTGGTTAATGTGATTAAATTATCAATGCAGACATAAATCCACACACCTGACTTTTGATGAAGAACCTAGAAACATACACTGGAAAAAAGATAGCATCTTCAACAAATGGTGCTGGTCAAACTGGATGGCTGCACATAGAAGAATATAAATAGATCCATATTTATCACACTGATAAAACTCAAATCCAAGTGAATCAAAGACCATAACATAAAACCAGATACACTGAACCTGGTAGAAGAGAAAGTGGGGAATAGCTTGAATGCATTGGCACAAGAGATAATTTCCTGAACAGAACACCAACATCTCAGGCACCAAGTTCAACAATTAACACATGGAACCTCAGAAAACTTAAAAGCTTCTGTCAGGCAAATGAACCCTTCCATAAGACAAAGCAAAAGCCTAAAGAATGGGAGATTTTCACTAACTGCAATCTGATAGATGGAGATATCCAAAATGTATAAAAAACTCAAGAAGCTAGATATTGGGGCTAGAGAGATGGCTCAGAGGTTAAAAGCACTGTCTACTCTTCCAGAGGTCCTGAGTTCAATTCCCAGCACCCACATGGTGGCTCACTACCATCTGAAATGGGATCTGGTGCCCTCTTCTGGCCTGCAGGCATATATGCAGGCAGAACTCTGTATACATAATAAATAAGGAAATAAATCTTTTTTAAAAAATTTAAAAAAATGAAGCTAGATATTAATCAATAAATAATCCAGTTTAAACACTTGATACAGATCTAAACAGAGTACTTAACAGAAGAATCTCAAATAGCTGGAAAATATCCAAAGAAGTGTTCAATATTCTTTGTCATCAGGGACATGAAAATAAAACAACTTTGAGATTTCATCTTACACCTGTCAGAATGGCTAATATCAAAAACACAAATGAGAACTCATGCTGGTGAGGATACAGAGCAAGGAGAATGTTTATCCAATACTGATAAGAGTGTATCACCACTGTGGAAATCAGTATGGAAGCTCTTAGAACATTGGAACTCAATCTACCTCAAGACCTAGATATACCACTCTTGGTCATATACATTTTATATATGCCACAAGAACATCCTATCATAAGAACACTTCCTTAACTATGCTTGTTGTGGCTCTATTCCTAATAGCCAGAAACTGAAACAACCTAGATGGAGCTAGAAAACAATCTTCTTGAGTGAGGTAACCCAGACCCAGAAGGACAAATATGGTATGTGTTCACTTCTAAGTGGCTATCAGCCACTAAGTAAATTATAACCAAGCAAAAGTCCATAGAACCAGAGAGAGTAGGTAAAGAGGAGGGGTCCAGAGGAGAAGCATGGATCTTACTGGAAAAGGAAATAGATTTTGAGGGTGGACTGGGGCACATGGGGATTGAAGCGAGAACGAGATATGGATCCACTGTGTGCGGTGCAGGACCAACGGGATAGAGACATTGTATGGAGAGATGTCTGGAATTGCGTGGCATCTGAGGAGAGGTGTGGAAACCTAGTGCAGTGGAAGCTTCCTGTAGTTTATGAGGGTGATTCTATGAGGACTCTTAATAAGGAGGGATAAATAAGAAGGAGAGTCTCAATTTGCCATCTCTTTAACCACACTAGGCTTTCACTAGTGGGATTGGGTTGCATTTGGTTGTATTGTTGGCCAAGAGGGTTCAGTAGAGATCCTTAAAAAACCCAGGCTGATGCTAGGAGAGGGGGTTGCTCTCTACCAACTGATTTTGGGGCTGCATTGTCAAGAATAATATCTGCATGGTTCATTGAATGTGGAGAGGTTGACTTGGTGCCTGATTGGAGAATTGACCCTCTATGGTCTAGACTCTTTTGTGCAGGGAGGTACTCTGAAGGCTACAAAAACAAACAACAAACAAAACAAAACAAAACAAAACAAAACAAACCAACCAACCAAACAAAGAAAGAAAAACCTTGGACACCAATCCAGACACCTTTGACCAATCTGTCCTGACTGCAAGATGTGCTGGGGCACTGGTGACACCAAAGTGGTGGTAGTGGCCAACTAATGTCTGATTCAATAGGCCCACACCATGAGAGGAGACGCTGCTTGACACTGCTGCTTGGATGGTCAGGAATGGAGAGTATATATCCCAGAAACCCAGGATAGAATCAAACAGGACTAGTCTAAAAAACAAACGATCAATAAAATGATTCCTAGTGACATTCTGCTGAACTCATAGAACAGTGTCTTGTCCAGTTACCTAACATCAGAGAGATTTCCTCTAGTAGCAGATAGGGGTGGATGCAGAAACCCACAGCTAGACATTATACAAACAGAGTCTAATTGGAGGTCTTCATTGGGTCCTTCCCCTCAGAGCTCAGAGGATCAATAAAGAAATAATAAATTTTTAAAAAAGAAAGAAAAAATTCTTTTCTGAATACATCCTGACTGCTGTTTTCCTCCCTCCACTTCTCCCAGATTCCCCTTATCCCCTTACTTCCCTCTCCCCTAGATCCACTCCTCCTCCATTTCCCTTTAGAAAAAGAGCAGGCCTCTCAGGGACGTCAAGCAAACATGGTATATAACAAGTTACAATAATACTAAACACAAACACTCATATCAAAGCTGGATGAGGCAATCCAGTAGGAGAGAAAAGGGTTCCAAGAGCAGGCAAAAGCATCAGAGACACATCCATTTCCACTCTTAGGAGTCCCACAATAACCTCAAGCTACACAATCATAATATACATGTAAGGACTTAGCTTAGACCCCTATAGGGTCTCTGATTGTCACTTCAGTCTCTGTAATGCCTGCTTAGTTGATTTTGGAGGGTGTGTTCTTGTGGTGTCCTCAACTCCTCTGAATCCTACAATCCATCTTCCCCCTCTTCTGGAAGGGGTCCCTGAGTTCTGCCTAGTATTTGCCTGTGGGTCTTTGAATCTGCTCCCATCAGATGCTGTATGATGCCTCTCTAAAGATAATTTGGCTAGGGACCAATCTATGAGTATAACAGAATGTCATTAGAATTTATTTCATTGACTTTTTTCCCCTGTGGTGTTTGGTTCTATCCTAGGTTGCTGGGCTATTCAGCCTTTGGTTCCTGGTCCTCCAGGCAGTATCAGGGCTGGAATCCTCTCCTGTTGTGGACTTTGAGTTGGAGCAGTCATTGTTAGCCACTCCCACAAATTCTGTGCCACCATTACCCACAACAGCTCATCTTGCACTAAGGACAAACTGAAGATCAAGTTTTGTGTCTGGGTTGCTGTCTCCTACCTGGAAGACTTGCCTCGTTATAGAAGATGGTCAGTTCAGGGTCTGTATCCCCCTTTACCAGGGTTCTTCACTGGGGTCACTCTCATAGATTCCAGGGAGTTTCCTCTGCACTGGGTTTCCACATTGCCCTCCAAATGCCCCTTAGTTTCAGCAATTTCTCCTAATAATCTCTCCCTCCATCCCTTGCTCCCCATCCTCATACCTCCTGTTTCTATCTGTTCCTGCTAGCTGCCCATTCCAGGACATCCACATCGAACTTGGGCTGATCTGGAAGCTTCTAACTCAAATATTCTAGAAAAAACTTCCAAGACTTGCTGTCTCCCGTTGGCTAGTGTTAGAAAACGACTATGTCATCATACTGGAGGCTGGAGAGACAGATGGCATTGGGGAGCTCACCCGTCCACACGCTGTACATCTCATTGATCAACTTTCAGGAATTTTACTACAAGGTTATGAGACACAGCTAAATGAGATAAATTCACAGTATATAACAATATCTAAAACAAACAAGAAGGGTTGCAGAGAATAACCAAATCATTATTTGGTTATCAAAATATTAAAAAATTTAAAAATCTCTCTCCCCCCTCTCTCTCCCCCCTCTCTCTCCCCCTCTCTCTCCCCCTCTCTCTCCCTTGTCTCTCCCCTTGTCTCTCTCTTGTCTCTCTCTCTTTCTCTCAGTAAAATAAAAAAGGAAAGAAAGCAGCCCTGATCTCTTTAGCTCTTTATTATATTCCTGCAATCTGAGTCACCCTGAAGAATTTCTTTGTGTGTAATCCACAAAGCTTGCTGAGACCTCATTGAGAACAATGGTGTACACACAGTTTCTACATTTGCTCCTCCCACCCCTGCCTTTCCCCCCATTTCTTTCCTTTTTCTTGCAGTGCTGAAATCTAGCCAAATGTCCAATTACCTTGGAAAGTAAAAGGTAGAGAGAAAAAAATAGCTCAAAGAAGTCTTTGGTGTCATTTTATGAAGACATGTGATCTTAATTTAGAGCGAAGAGCACTTTCTCCTGCAAAGCATGAGAACTGGAAAGAAGCCAAGTTCTTTGGACAAGCCTCCGTTTCTGAGCTCACAGGTAACAACGCTCTTGTTGCCATGCAGGTGAAGTTGGAGGTCAGGGGTGTGTGTGTCTATAAATCCACACCCCTTTGCAACGAGTAACATCCAAAATACGTTTCTAACAAGAGCGCTAGGCAGCTCAGGTAAGCAAGCAAAACTTCTGGACTACTCATTGTCCAGTCTCTCAACCTCTGCTATATCTAAACGATCAAATTTTTTTTCTGTTAAAAAGTAAGACTCTTAGATAAAAGTGGGGAACATGAAATGATGCTAAATTCTGTTGCTGCTACTGACTTGGCTTCCTGGGCTGACTTTACAGTTTTACTCTCAACTCAAAATAGAATAAGTTAGACTTAATTTATAATGTTCTCTTTTTAAAAATCTGGGTGCTAACAACAATACTTCCTTGTATTTTTAAGGTTTTGCATGTTTTTTAATTTATTTACATTTATTTCATGTGCACTGGTGTTTTGCCTGCATGTATGTCTGTGTGAGGATGTTAGATACCCCTGGAACTGACAGGTGTGAGCTGCCATGTGGATGTTGGGGACTGAACCCAGGTCTTTTGGAAGAGCAGCCAGTACTCTCAACCACTGTATCATCTCTTTTCACCCCTAAAGTTTTACTTTTAAGTACAGAAAATTTCAATATTGACATAAATGGCTTTTCAAAAGTACAAGCCTAGCGTTAGAAAGCGCTATTTGGTCAGTGATGATAAACCCGATTGGTAGCCAGTGGGTGCTTCCCAAATGCATCTGATGGTGCTCTAATGTAAGAATCATCTGAATTCTTCCCAATGCCTGTCCCTTCCAACTGGAACTTAAGGACTCTCAGCAAGACACACTTGGACCAAGGGAAGCATCACTGATTCCCAAATAACAGTAAACAAGCTACATTGCTTTGAATGCAGTCAGTAACTTTTTTGCAACATCTATCAAAAGTTTTTTAATTTTGAATATAAAAATGTACTTACAAAAGTACATAGACATGTAATAAATATATAAGTACTAGAAATTAGAGATTATTGGGTTCATCCTCAATTGTGAACTTGACCTAAAATAGCAGGAATATTGAAGTTACACATTCCCCCCTTTTTTTCTTGATGTAGATTCCACCTGTTCGCCTCTGGTTCTAGCATCAAAAACTTCACAAATATTGTTTCCAGATTAACTTTCCTTAATTCTTCCTTCTAAGATCCTAAAAGAATCTAAGGTATTTTTGAACTTTCTCAAGGAAGATGAAAAGACAATCTCTGGGATTTTTTATTTTTATTTTTTTTATTTCCCACCTGTAGCTCATTTGTAGACATTCTTTGTAGGACTTTCTTGTAGGTAGTTTTTCAACATTGCTACTACAGCTTGCATGACTGAGGCTGACCCTCTCAAGTTGGCCTTGTTAGCCCAGGCTGTCCTGGTTCCTACTAAAATCTACCATTGCTACCATGTCATTTCCTTGTCCAGGTACAATATAGCCAAACCGAAAGAAAACAAGATGACATTTTGAAATGTTTTATGACTTAATAAGCTATAAGAACTGAAACTGATAGTATTATCAGACATGGTTACTGTTTAACATGTTTTTAGACCCTGCATACAAAGAAAGCAATAAATGATTCTGCTGCCAATTATGGATGGAAGTAACTTTAATAAGACTAACCCAGGGTGGCAAACATCATCAATTCAGAAACGGGACAGGAGGGACATCACTAAGAATGAGAACTTACTGGAACAAGAAGAATAAGAAACTATTCAGAGAAACCAGGGCCTATAAACCTCCACTGAGCTGTTTGTTGCTCTACAAGATCTCAGATGCTGTTTTGCATTAACTATCACGGTCACCTGTTTTTTTTTTCCTCGGACCAAATCAATTGTGTCTGGTGAATCTTTCCATTTTCCACAATTCTTAATGGAGCTAAATATAGCCACATTCAAGCAGAATCAATAAGCGGTTGTTGATTACGCTTGGACTAGAACATTTCATTATTCATAATTTCATTATCACTGCCAAATGATACAAATCTGCATTCAAAAAGGTTTTAAGAAATTTTGAACAAGCAGGGAGGATATGTGTGTACTGATTTCAACTCTGTTATCCCTATGTGTCATTTCAGTAATGTGATAATACTTGGCACTTTTTAAAGAGAAGAGTTTTAAATCGAAGGGTAGAAGGCTAAGTGACTGCTTGAGCTATGTGCCTACAGAGCACCAAAAAACAAGGCTTATCCATAGTCTACTTTGCTTATGTGTAGCTGAAGAAATATTTGCATATCTAATCTCACTTTGCCATAGAGTTAAAGATGTTGTCCCAGCTATTAGGCCCAGAAAGATGAGAAGACAAAGAATCTCGGTGCTGAGAGTCAACTTTGCTCTGCATGATGAAGTTTGAAAGGGATAACAAGATGATATCTGAGTTTCACTGTGGAGCTACACACAGCACAGTGACCTCAGGGACAGCTGGATACCCTCCACCTGCTCTCAAATGTCGCTCTGTCATGATTTCCAGAACCTTCATAAACTTAATATCTACTAAGATGGTTCATTGGGTTTTAAAATGTTTCTTAAAGGATCCCATAAGATTAATGTGAAATCAAAAACTGAATCTGTCAGCTTGGGGTTTGTCCAAATATCTTTGAATAACAGACTGTTAAAAAAAAATGACTAGATTCTGAAAATTGTCTTCTAGCTGCCTCCGAGTGACTCTCTGGAATACACAATGCTCCATTCTGCTCTGGCCCTCTGCCTCTTGCTGATCACAGTTTCTTCCAACCTTGCCATTGCTATCAAAAAAGAAAAGAGACCTCCTCAGACACTCTCAAGAGGTACGGTAATCTCGTTGTAGTTTCTAAACTCGATCACTTCCACTGTTCTCAATGTATTTGGTATATCCATCTATAGTTTAATTATAAGCAAAACATGCCTAGATATTTGTTATGTATGACTTTTAAATAAACTTTTCTCAAGGGGACCATTGATTTTTAGACAGTAAATGATCAAATTTCAAAGAAACAACAACACTTTGAGGTTTGGGATTTTTGTTTTGGTTTTGAAACAGTCTCTCCATGTAGCCTTCGCTTGGAACTCATTATGTACACCAGGCTGGCCTCAAACTCATAGAGATGTGCCTGCCTCTGTCTCCTAACCACTATGCCTGGCTTAATAAAACTGTTTTGATGCATCATTTTTAGATGTTGTAAAGAACTGACTTGATGTGTATAGCTTTGATTATCATAATCTTAGAAAAGAAATGGTTTTTTGATGCCATGATGTTGTCCTGAAAGCAATTTAAGATTGTGCAAAGTTTGCTCAAATTCCCAGGCCCCTACATAAGACAAGAAAATGTTATTATTTTATACAAGGCTACCCAAGAAATCATGCTCTCTCTCATTTTCTGATAATGTTGGAAAACCAAGTCTTTCTTAGGATTCTGATAAACAGGCACACTGACTTTAGACATTTGCCATTGGCTTTGACTTCAGAAAAACTATTATTTTTATACTTACAGCTTTACTTTGGACTAAGTAAAAATAAATCTTCATATCCAAAATGGTGAAGAAGAAATGGTTCTCAGAATTGTTTTTATGTGTTCAGAGAAACAGTTAATGCTGAGAATTATTTGCCACAGCATGATAAATTCAATTAAGCAGGATAACTACATAGTGTCTGACCACTCTTTAAAATGGTGCTTTGAACAGAGAGAATGGTGCAACGTACCGCAGGGTATCTAAAACGCTAAAGCAGACTGGCTTCCAGGTCATTCATTTCTTCCCATATATAAATCACCAGCTATGTGTCCATAATTCTTTACCTAAGTCAATTAATTCAACTTTACCTCAGCAATCACAATCTATATGTCTACAAATGCAATGTATACTGCAAAATAAATAAAGGGCAAAAATACTTCCCTGAATATAATTTATCACATAGCTCTCCAAACAAACATAAGAGTTATAAAATAAATAGCTTAGTAACTTTAAACCACCCAGGATCAAGCTACTAATTGTTCGTCAAATCGTTCCATAGTGGAGCTGGGTGGCATTGCCATAGCTGATGTATAAGACATCAGTACCCTGTGAGCCCATTTAGATGTTGATCTAAAACTCTGCAGCAAAATTTTACTACATGCATTTATGTGCTGACGTCAGAAGACAACATGCTGAACTTGCTGAACTCTGTTCTCTTCTCCCCTAATTTGGATTCCAAGGATCAAACTCAAGTCATCAGTTTTGGTAGTAGGAGTCTTTACCTGCTATGCCATCCTTATGGCCCCCTTTATTGCAAACTTTATGAAAAAGAATTGGAGTACATATGGCTTACTCTTGTTCCGGCCCATTCTGCTGCTCTGGTCTGCGGGTCAGGGTCTAGCAAGAGAGAGAGTGGGGATGGAGGGGTCAAGAGATGCGAAGAATGGAGACAAGACAGAGTCTGATCAAATCTCTTTTTATTGAAAGGAAATCCTGGGTATTTATATGCTTTTCTATGTGCCTTGCCCTCGTGGACAAGCAGGGGAACACAGCTGAAGGCACTTTGCCACGTGCCTTGCAGCGTGGCTACCACATGCGACTTGCATCTGGGGGCACTAAGCAGCAAAACAAGATATGAGAGAAAAACAAGATGTTTATCAGAGTGTGCTCAGCTGTTGTGGGCTGTTGAAAACAAGTCTCTTGTCAGGGTATATGGCTCGAGATGGCTGCAAAGATGATAGCCGCTTTCTGCTAGGAATCGGCTCCCAACATACTCTGAACAACTTGGTTCTACTACTTCAGTTATCAAGATACTGCTTTAATAGAGAAAAAGACCACAGATGCTGAGAGTCACTGTGTTGAGAGTTGGCTTAGATTTGCTGACCCTCTGGCTATCTAGTTCTATGTTAGAAATGGCTGAGAAAGTGAGGATGAAAGACAGAAGCAAGGGAAAGGAGTCAGAGTACAGTGTGCCCAGTGCAGCCCCATAAAGGAAAGAGTTAAGGACAGAGACCAGTTGGAAGAAAACAGATCATGGAGAAAAGAAACAAGTTGCTAAAACAATACACACACACACAAATGTTTTGTGACCAAACATTCCTAGCATCCTTTTCACGTGAGAACTGTAGCTTGGCATGATGGTGCTTGCCTAAAGTGCCCTCCAGCAATCACTTTGTGAGTTCAACTCCAACATGGTCTACCAAGCAAAAGGACTTCTGGAAGCCAGTCCAAGTGTCTAGAATACAGCAGATAATAAATGCATAGCTGATGAGTGAATAAAATCATTCACAGAAAACTAAAAAGCATAGACAAAGCTAGAGACAAAACAATCACCAGGAATCCAGACCTGGAAGAGAATTTAAGGTCTGTGATATTTGCCCCGTTGCGATTATGATGTAGACTGCATGAAAACAGTTATGACACAGTGTGCTCTCTGCAGCGCTATGGCTATTTGAGAAGTTATATTATTCTTCCTTTGTATTCTTAGAGACTAGTAGATTAAAACAGAGCAGATGGCAGCCCTTTAATGTCCGTGGAACTAGGTTGAGCAGGGAATAGAGAACTGGAATGTTTCCATTGACAAAGCTTTTGTATTTGAGTGACATTTACAATAGAAGAGGGGAGCTAGAGACGGCAGCAGGTAAGATCCCTGGCTGCTCTTCCAGGGGAACCTGGGTTCACATCTCAGCACCTGCACGGCAGTTACGACTCCACTTCCAGGGAATCTAATGCTGACCTCCATGAGCACAAGACATACATGTGGTACACATACATACATGCAAGCAAAACACCCATATACAAAAAAATTAAAAATATAAAATATAAGAGAAATATAAAAATAAAAATCTAAAATAAGTACAAAGAAAGAAAAGTAATCAAGGGGCTGCTGTCACATTTCTAGAGTAGGCTAATGTGAAATGCACTAAAGCAACATCAGATCATTCTTCAGGATCGTTACTGAGCAGACTACAGCTAGGGTGAGGCACCAAAACAGCAAAGATGTCTTCCAACGTGAAGGTATTAATCCAGCACAAAAATCTCTATGATTTTGCCCTTATTATAAATTGGCACAGTGACTTTGTAGAACAATTTAACTAACAACTCCTCAGAAAGTCAAAATATGTGCCAGATGTTGTGGCACTCACCATTAAGCCTAGCACTTGTGAGTTTGATGTCACCCTGGATCAGAGATAGCAGAAGCTACATACAGAGAACCTACCTCAATGGGAAAAAAGTTAAAATACAGTTACCATTAAATTAGCATTTTTACTTCTCCCCATATGCCCTAAGCAAATCAAAATACATCCACGTTCACAAACTTGTTCTTTTATGTTCATAATAAACATTATTCATCAAACTCAAAGCATCATTGTTAAAGTCACCCAAATTTCCATCAAGTGGTGAGTGTATAAAAAGTGGGTGTCATAAAGGTTACTCTTGCTATGATGAAACACCAAAGAAACTTGGAAATGAAAGGGTTTATTCAGCTCACACTTTCAAAGCACTGTTCATGATTGAAGGAAGTCAGGACAAGAACTCAAACAGGGCAGGAACTGGGAGGCAGGAACTGGGAGGCAGGAACTGGAGGCAGGAACTGATGCAGAGGCCACAGAAGGGTTCTGCTTACTGTCTCACTTCTCGTGGCTTTCTCAGTCTGCTTCTTTATAGAACCCAGGACTACCAGTCCAGGGGTGGCACCACACACAATGAGCTGGACTCTTCTTATCAATAACTAATTAAGAAAATACCTTACAGCTGTACCTTATGGAGACATTTTCTCAATTGAAGTTCCCTGCTTTCCGATAACTCTGGCTTGAGTCAAATTGACATAAAACCAGGAAGGATAATTGATCCCGTAACAATTTGACACTTGAACATATTACTCATAAGCCATAACCACTGCTTTGTTGTTCATCCACAAGATCAATCTCATAATATAAAACATTTTACAAACTATAAGAGTCCCATGGTCGTTACAAATTCAAACACTTCTGTCTGTACCCTACCTGACCAGCAGGAAATTAGACACAAGACAACCAGGTTCCTTCTCAAGGCAGTTTAATCAGGATTGCAGTTAGCAGGTGTGACCCCCTCCTACCCCGGGGACCAGGCTTATATCTACGCAAAGGCCAATGAGCATATGCCATGTGTCATCTCCCCATATGTCCACGTCAGTTCACGCGTGAACATTCCCTGCCCTGGCACAGCTTCACAACCAAATGAGGACTTGTTTATCACGAGGAGCACTCTTTAGCGCCATCTTTAGGGTGCAGCACACAGTGGCTCTCCACACACCTCAAAATTCAGTCTCTTTAAAAAACATCCAGTCTCTTTTAAAACCTAAAAGTCTCTTCAAAAAGTCAGTCTCTCAACTCTAGGCTCCTATAAAACAAACAAACAAAAAAACCAAATTAAACACATTCTTACTTCAGAGGGAGGAATCAGCAACCTTCACAAAGCAAAAACCAATTCCAAAAGTGTAAATAACTTGTCCAATTATCTCAGATTCACTCACAAACTTGTGGGCTCCTCCAAATGGCTTGAGTTACTTCTCTAGCTCCACTCTCTGCAACACACACACATCTTGTTGTCTTGGCTTCAGTTGGCTCTACTCCACAGCTGCTGATGTTCTTAGTGGCCATTCCCTGGCACTGGCATCCCCAAAATGCTGGGGTCTTCTGCTCCAACTGAGCTGCACTTTCAAGCCTCAACTTTTCTGCCTGGCTCTTTTCAACTTTTCAATCCTGGGCCTTCAACTGCCACTGAGGCTGTACCTTCGCCAAAGGCCACTTCTACCCACTCACGACGACATGCCTCACCTCTCTCCATCATCCCTTCATGCCTTCCTAATCAGTACCACTTGGGTGACTCTTACAGTACCAACTTTGGCTGCCAGCACAAGGTACAGCCTTGGCCACATTTTGTGTGCTGACTCTTAGGAAACACTTCTCAGAACTGTTCTGGGCTCTTCTTAATGACTGCTAATTTCTCAGCCCTAGCTGACCAGCAGGGAGTATCCCAGCAAAGGAAAACTGGTATTTCAACCCAGCTAACCAGACCACCACAGAATCTACACACACACACACACACACACACAGCCTAACAGAGTTGTTACTTCCCTTTGAACATTTACAAACCAAGCCTCAATCATCTTCACTGTTCTCAACATTCTCATCTCCCAAGCTCCTACAGCCCACTGAGCTCTCAACATCAGTGGCTTTTCTAATCCCAAGTTCCAAAGTCCTTCCACAATCCTCCCCAAAACAACATAGTCGGGTCTGTCACAGCAATACCCCATTATACTGATACCAACTTTGTTCACTGCCTAAGCCTGGCTCTATGTGATGGAGTAATATTAAGCCATAGAAAAGTCATTAACTACTAACATGTGACAGAGCATAAACTTTGAAAACATGCTAAATGAACAGTTCAATCACAAAGATCAGATAGTGCATATGTGGGGGCTAGTCCACTTACATGAAATGTCCAGAGTATGCAGACTACAGGGGTTCAAACTAGATTGTTTTTTAGAGCTGGGAAAGATCTAGAAAATAAAGCTTGGGTGACATGGAAAGTGCTTAGTGCCAAGCCTGGAGGCCTGAATTCAATTCCCATAATTCTCATACTGGAAGGAGAGCTTCCACACCATCGAGATGTCCTCAGACCTCCACATCGCTGCTGAGACACATTATGCCCCGTCCCCACACACATAAATAAGTAGACAAATAAATGTAATTTTCTTTTAACTAGAGTTTACTTTGAAGTGGTAAAAATGTTCTAAAATCGACTATAGTGTTGGCCATGTAGCTCTGGGAATATACCACAAAGAATGCACACTTTCTATGAGTGAGTTGAATAATATGTAAATGATATCTCAAAAACGTTGTTATCAAAGAACAAATAAATGAAACAAAAAGAAACGCAGAATCATGTGTATCTTAGTTCATGGTTCTACTTTTAATCTCTGTTGTTACATATCTGTGGTATCAAATGTAGATGCTGCAATCTGACATTTTAACACAGAAGCAAACCTGAGTCTAACTGGCCCCCAGATATTTCATGTCAGTATTTCTCATCCATATCTGGGGCAAATCCTAATCACTCTGTAGTATTCCTGGATTCCCTGTAGATTCTCTCTCTCTCTCTCTCTCTCTCTCTCTCTCTCTCTCTCTCTGGTTTTCAAACATGAAATTCTCCTCCTTAAACATTTTTCAAGCAAAAAAGTGAAAGAATTTGGAACTCTGTTGCCCAAATGTGCATTGCATAGTAGCAGTCAGCATCCTTTGATTCAGAGGGCACTTGGTAGGACAGTGCACAGGGCTCTTGGCAGTTCTTTGGAGGTATACTAAGATAATTTATTTCATGTACATTCCGAAAGCTAGAGCTTTTGCATGACCAGAGAAGTCTTCTCAGATTATCTGGCCCTGATCAGTGTTGAACAGGTTCAAGTCTTATCTTGAGCCTTGATCTGTATTCCCAAATCCTCTAACATACAATCTGATAGGGCCCCACTTCTTTGTATCCAGATATAACTTACTATCTTTTACGATGTATGCCACTCAACAGCTTTGGAGCTATTATAGGTTTGTAGGTTGACATCTGCTCACCAGTTAAACACCTATCGTCCTGGAATAATAATACAAGGATTTATCTCTTCTTCAGGGTGGGGAGACGACATCACGTGGGTGCAAACTTATGAAGAAGGTCTCTTTCATGCTCACAAAAGGTAAAAATCCCTCTCAGTTTCTCTTCACATGCCATCCTTCATGCCTCATGGAAAAACCAGAAAGAGTTATGTTAGCTTCTGAAAGAAAGCCACAGTTGTTGTGTTCCTGTTGTATGCTGTGTAAAGTCACAACTGCTATCACAATGCTGTTTTAGCTACTCTTCTCATTACTGTAACTAGACACCTGGCGGAAAGCAACTTGAGGAGGAAGGATTTATCATAGAATCTATCATAGTGAAGAAGGCATGGCAGACTACAGGTTCCTCCAGGCTGACAGTCAGCAGAGAATGGGGCCAGAACCAGGGTCAGGTATATCCTATGAGGACTGTCACCAGCCCCAGCTCTCTCCACCTTCTAAACTTTGCAAAACTGTAATACCACCAGCTGAGAACAATTGTTCAGACAAACAGGCCTGTAGGGAACATTTCCCATTCAAACCATAACAAGTAGTATTCTTTACTTGTAAAAGCTCTAAATCCCCAAGTATGAATTTCTTTATTCCACAGGCAAGCCTTAAATGTAAGTTGTATGAATATGGTGGTGCCACTCACTAAGCCCTCTGCAAGCTTAGTAGGAAAGCAACTTTCAGGAACAGTCCTCCAGCAGGTCTGGTGAGCCAGACACTCTGGGGATCTTTATTTCACACTCATACTCATAGTAAATCATCCAAGTACAAGTTGATCATCCTCTGTTATGTGCCCGGCACTGATGAATGATCAAATGTAATATAATTTTATCCTTAAAGATTAGAAAATCTCCTGGAGAATTTTTCAGATATCTGAAGAATATTCATTTTCAATTCTTGAAAAGTGAAAACACAGGAAATTAAATGAAAATGGAGTTAAATACTCTCAGAACTAAATGAATATTTGGAAAATTTTCATTTCTAAATATGAATGTAAGAAACAACATATGGACAAATTATTTATTTTGAGGAAAATCAAAGAGGGAAGTCAACATACTAAAACTTATGCAATGCACGATAAACAGATCAAAGAGAAAAATTTCCTGAATAAATATCTTTATTGACATAATTTTCCAATAAAAATCTTCATCTTATGTTTTATTTGAAAAAAGAAAGTTCCAAATAATCTAATATTGTGCCTTAAAACTCTCTTCATTCCACAAAATAGAAAGAAACTAAATTCAAAATTAGTATTAGAAAGGGAATATTAAAAACCATAAGAAAACAATTGGCAGAATCATACAAATAAAAGCTGTTTTTCTTTCTTTCTCTCTTTCTTTCTCTTTCTTTCTCTTTCTTTCTTTCTTTGATTCATTCATTCACTTTCCTTCTCTCTTTTTTGAAGAGTTAAAACCAACATAACAGGAAATATACCAGTAAATAAAAAGAGAGTTGTCAAATAAAATCATAAATGAAAAGGAGAAATTATAAATGGTATCTCAGGGGATGGAGAGATGGCTCAGTTCTCTTCACATGCCATCCTTCATGCCTCATGGAAAAAACAGAAAGAGTTATGTTAGCTTCTGAAAGAAAGCTATTTACTGTTCTTCCAGAGTATTTACTGTTCTTCCAGAGGACCAGAGTACAATTTCCAGCACCCATGTGTATGTAACTCTAGCTCTATGAGATCCAAGGCCTCTGTGCCCTTCCTATGTACCTTCATATATACAAATATATAAACATACATACATGTAAATGAAAGTAAAAATAAACCAAGAAAAAACAACCAAAGAAAAAAGATGGATCAAAAGACTATTTTGAAAACTTTTAAGTCAATAAATTAGACATACTAAGAGAAACATAAATTCCTGTACACATAAAACCATCAAGATTTAATCATTAATAGAAAAATTTAAACAGACCACTGAAGAAATTTTATTCAGAATTTTAAAAGAATTTCAAAAGTCTTCCATTGCTAGACATTGGTAGTACACACCCTTAATCCCAGCACTTGGAAGAAACAGTCATTTGGATTTCTGTGAGTTTGAGACCAGCCTGGTCTATAGAACAAGTTCCAGGACAACCAAGATAAACCATGTCTCAAATAAATAAATAAATAAATAAATAAATAAATAAATAAATAAATAAATAAATAAATAAATAAATGTCTTCCATCTACCTGAAGCTTAACTGCTAGGTTTTACCAACTTCTAAATTTTTGTTTATTTTTGAAACAGTTTCTTATACATCTCAAATACTGGCCTCAAATTATGCTCCTACCTCAACACACCAGATGCTGGTTTTACCGCTGTGTGCTAACATTGCCTGCTGCCTACTAAACTATTAAAGAACTAATGCTACTCCTCCTGAAATTCATCTAAAAATCAAAGGAAACAATATGTTTCAATTTTTTCCTTTAATTGAAATTTTTAATTATCATTAATTAATTATTTATTATTAATGATTATTATTCCTTTAATAAGGATATCATTACCCTAGTAACGAAGTCAGGTGGACACTACAAGAAAAGAAAACTATAGGTCATATCCTTTGTGGTGGTTTGAATGAAAATGGCCCCGATAGACTCATAGAGAGTACCACTATTTGAAAGGATAAGGACATGTGACCTTGTTGGTGTAGGTGTGCCCTTGTTAGAGGAAGTATGTCACTGGGGGTGGGCTTTGGGTTTTAGAAGCTCAAGCTAGGACCAGTGTCTCTTCCTGCTGCTTGTGAACCCGGATATAGAATTCTCAACAACTCTCCAGCACCATAAATGCCTGCATGCCACCAAGCATGATAATGGACTAGACCTCTGAAACTGCACGCAAACTTCAATTAAACGTTTTCTGTTAAAAGAGTTGCCATGGGCCAGAGAGACATCTGTTCTTAGAACTGATTTTTATTTTGAAATTTTGGGAAAATAAAAATGTAGTATCTTGTAATGTAAAATTAACACTAAACTCACATTTTGGGGTTCACAAATGAAGTTGTTTTCGGATACAAGCACCCTCTTCTTCCCCACAGACCACATTTAGCTATTTCTATGTGATAATGGCAGAGTGAAGTACTAAAAGTGAAAGCACAGCCACA
Organism: Mastomys natalensis; assembly: GCA_021653895.1. Lineage (NCBI taxonomy): Eukaryota > Metazoa > Chordata > Mammalia > Rodentia > Muridae > Mastomys > Mastomys natalensis. Next base: position 45,906 of record JAJTUV010003198.1, read on the forward strand.
AACACTCAGGTATTTACTCTCCTCAATGGAAAAATCACAGCAAAACTAAACTTGAAGCCTTGCTTTAGATTGAAGCTACTTCAATTCCTGCCATCGTCTCTGTCCTTGTCTTTAAATAGAATAACTGCTCAATTGAGAATTATTATGATTAAGGTTTTCCTTGTATTCTAATTGCTGTGATCTGATGCTGGAGTTTATGTCCTAAGTCGTTTCTCAAGTCTCCGTAAGCATGGCTACCCCTTTAAGGGATCTTGAAGATACCAGAAAGAAGTGATGGCCAGTTGGAAGAGCAAGGTAGCCCATGACCCTGACAACTGTGTCCCAGGACGCCTACCCCACTGAGCTCAGTCAGAAGAGTCATCTAATAGAAAACATCTTTGGCTAAAGATGTTTGGTTTACAAGGCTGAGTGTAGACCTGTCTGTCACAGCATCATTAAACATCTTAGGCTCAGGAGGTCTGAATCTAGTTTGTCCTGCCCATGAAAGCCTCATTGAATAATTTAGTTTTAATATGCTACTCATAGGAAGTAGGTATAACATTTTATTCATCATAGCTCAAGTCTGTCTGCAGTTTTACCAACGTCCGATGCTGGTAAATGGCAGCTTTCTCATTTTCCCATAAATCCTAAAGGTAATTTGGAAGAGTTTTATCCAAAATGTAATTTTTTGTTATTTTTATTGTTGTTTTTGTTGTTGTTTTGTTTTTCAAGGTAGAGTTTCTCTGTGCAGTTGTGCAGTCTTGAAACTCACTCTGTAGATCAGGCTGGCCTCGAACTCAAATATCTGCTTGCCTCTACCTCCCAAGTGTTGAGATTAAAAAGTGTATACCACTACAACCTGGCTCCAAAATGTTCTTTAAAAGTTTGAGAAGTAAATGAAGTTATCCATTCAAAGTCTGTATTTAACATTTACTGAGACTACAAACCAATGCTAGATACAGCATTTTTCAGTGAATGCAACCACTGAATTTATATAATTATATTTTGTAATTGGTTTTGAAAAGATTTATGCTGCCTGGGAATGTAGCCAACTAATAGATTGCTTGCTTAGCATGTCCAAAGATTGATTACCAGCATCACCAAATTAATAAATATTCATAGATTAAAAAAAGTTGTTGAATAAGCATGTCTCCAAAATTTATCTTTTGATTTATCTATGATTATCTTAGTAGTAAAGCCATATTTGAAAAAATTATCCAATGTCTTTCTTAGTCAGTTTTGTATTATTAGTTATAGTGAAATACATGAAGCTGGGTAATTTGTAAACCAAAGAGGTTTACTTGGCTCCGGAAGTTCAAGAGCATAGACATCAATATTTGCCTAGCTCTGAGGCCTCATGACAAATGGCATCCCAGGATACGATTGTGTACAAAGAGGATTAGATCTCAGCCTCACAGCAAAGCATCCTTATGGGAACTGATCCAGTTACAGGAGACCAGACCGTCTCCCAGGAGACAGACACAGTGATATGTTCTTGAAGACACAGCCATTATCTAATCACTTCCTACCTTTAGAGTTTCCACCACCTCATCATCTCACTAGGGACCTTGCTTCTACCACAAGGACCTTTGGGGAAAGGAGGAAACCTAACCCATCAAAATATCCACATCATAATCACTTGATCCCCTCTGCAATTACTATTCTCATTTTACTTTTAGACTAGAGTTGTAACTTAGTATTACAATTTTGTTCAGAGTTAAAATCAAAATGATCCTGAAAAATATATGAATAGGTGACTCTCACTTATTAGTAAATTTAGGCTGACACATGAATAAAATGATATGAAACTGATCAAATATGACTTTTTTGTAAAAACTTAAATGAAAAACCAAGAATATTTTAAGTTGACTCTCCTGAAATCATATATCATGGTTTCATTAGAAATGAATGTTGGTTTCATAAGTCCTGGAGATAACATTGTTTTCTAGTTATCTATACATTCTATAGTGGACCTAAGTGCTACCTGCTACTTTAAGCTGTGATTTCTGTACCCCACACCAACAATCTGATTCAGTATGCTATGCAGCCTGTGAGCTGACTCTTATAATATTGTACATGGTGCGTTCTGTGGCCACACACCAGATGACTCTACCTACTATAGGTTACATTGCCATGAAGTATGAGCCTAGGATATTTATTTAAGTCTTCTCAAAAGTACCAAAACTTTAAATATAATTCCATTTTACAATTTGATCCAGCATTAATCACGCAACTTCACTTTATGCTTTCTCTGTTTAGTAACAAGCCACTGATGGTTATTCACCACCTGGAGGACTGTCAGTACTGTCAAGGTAACTTTAGCTCCTGAGATCTTACTGCATATTCAAACATAAGATAGAAGTTAGCTGGTAAGAATAGTTAATAAGGAACCTAGAAAAATAACATTTAAAAAATTGAATTCCTAAAGTACCATCATTCTACCAAGATGCTTAAAGACCAAGAGAGAGCCACCTAGGGTTACCCTCTAGTAACTGCAGCAGAAAGATTATGAGTTAGAGGTAAACCTGGGCTAAGTAGTGAGAAACAATCCAGACAAAAAATTATAATGGTTGTTCAAATTTGCTGAATGTGAAACTATGATATGCTCTTTGAAATGTGATATCCACTTCTTGAAAATAAAAATGAGTGGAAAAACTTGCTGATGGAAATTTTCTAACCAATGAATTACTACGTAATGTAAATTATAAAACTACTGTGTTCATTATTGTAATTGTCTGTTGACGTCTCCATAAACAACTCTAGCTCATTGCTTCCCAGTGATAGACTAAGTAGTAAAAGGACAGCAAACCATTTACATCCATACTATTGACACAATTATAGAAAACATACTAGCTTCGATATTACATTGACAATGGCTTACCCTTTAGGCAGACTGACTTTTCATTCTCTTTCACAGCACTAAAAAAGGAATTTGCCAAAAATGAAGAAATACAAGAAATGGCACAAAATGACTTCATCATGCTGAATCTCATGGTACATCAACCCAACAATGTTGTCTTAATGTCATAACTTTATAGAAACTTTGAACTCTTTTTTTTTTTTTTCCAAAACATGCAGGGTCAAGTATTAGTTGCTACAGAATTTTAAAAGACTCTAATGTATAATTTCCTGGAAATTTAGCTTCCATAAAGAATGCTATACAATCCAATGACGTTCATTTATTTCATCTTCTGCTAGCATGAGACCACAGACAAGAACTTGTCTCCTGATGGGCAGTACGTGCCAAGGATTATGTTTGTTGGTATGTGTGCAGCTCCACGTCAGGTTTGATAAATTAGTAGGACCTTTAGCACTCTTGCTTTAAGAAAATATCTTTAAGATTCGAACTTAAGCACTGTTTTTTTTCAAGGGGATCCAATTCTAAACCAATCAATAACATTATGCTCTTGTTAGATGATGCAGAAATACATTTACGTTGTTAACAAATTTTAAACATTTAAAAGAAATTTATGCTTTAAAATAAACTTACCCATGCATTTTAAATACAATACCCCGAAATAGAGCCATGACTCTTTCAAAGGAAGCAAGTCTAATCTATCATGAATTCATTAGATGAAAACTGACTTTGCTTATATATTTTCCTGATGTTGACCTTAGAGTAGAGAGAAGGAACAACTTTAAGAACATGTTAAGTAATGTTTGAGTGACTTTGTTGTGTGTTGTTTTTGACAGACCCTTCTTTGACTGTCAGGGCTGATATAACTGGAAGATACTCTAACAGACTATACACATATGAACCCCAGGACTTACCCATTCGTGAGTAAATTATATCATAAATTTCATTGGTCAATGGTGACAGCTGACTCTGACATGCACTGAAAAAGACACAAACATTAGGAGAGATAACGTTTCCTTCTAGTGTCAAAGACTCAATGTGATTTTCTCAGATGACAATAATGATTTTGTCTTTCTTAAATGCCTATAGTGAGGTACAAAATTTAATTAAGACTATTTTAATAACAACCACTATCAATCATATTTAAGAAGTTAGTATTTGTCTCAGATCCAGCAGTACTGGGTTAATTCAATAGCTAATTAAAAAGAAAACACTGTCTCAAAGCTCCTTTAATAAGGCTGCTTATTGTCAATGAATTTGATGAGCCACCTCTGATGGATGTAATCCATAAATTTACAAATATTCATTTAGCTTATTGAAATAGTATGCTAATAAGCCAACTAATACAAAAATGTAAACAATCCAATTTTATTTATTATCATTTAAGTTCTAGCATTTTCTACTTTCATTTACTAAGAGCACGATATGTGTTTACTCTTATTTCAGTGATAGACAACATGAAGAAAGCACTAAGACTTATCCAGTCAGAGTTGTAAAGAATGATGGAAAGATGCTTCCACTCTAAGAGGTCAAATGTGTGACAAAAACATCTGGCTCACTAACAAACACCAAATGTGCAAGTAATGGATTTTGAAACATCACTATTTAGCTTTGTGACATGTCTCTGATTGTTTATGAAGGTAAAACTATATTTTAATAAATGTTAAACTGTGTAGTGATGCTGTAGTTTGATGTTTACCTGTATCTGTAGCAAAGACAGTTTCCCATGAATTCAGAGTTGCTATGGTTTGTATATCCAATATCCCCCTGACTCATGTCTTGATGGCTTGGTTCTCAGATAGTAAAGAAGTTCTGGAGACTTTAGAAGGTGGGATCTAGCTAGAGGTCATAGATCATGATGGGTAGACATTGAATGTATCTCATCCCTGACACTTTCTTATCTTGCTCTCTATTTCCTATTGACCAAGAAGAGGAAAAAACACACACACACACACACACACACACAAACACACACATACACACTCACTCCCCACTATAATGTTCTGCTCAAGTTCATGGTACCAATTGACCATGGACCAGACCCTCTGAGTCTTCCCCTCTTATGTTGCTGATGTCAGACACTTTGGTTACTGCAAAACATACTTAACATATTTCTAGTGGAGGAAGAAGGGCCACAATAAGAAGTTGGTGGTTACTCCTACTTCCTCAGCTCTCATTCTCTTTGTCCACTGATCTAATTTTACATCTATCCTCTGCAGCATATCAAATATGCTGTTGTAAAAGATAAATGATTTCCTTGTTACATATTTAAACATTTAGCAGAGTATTTTAAAGGTAACCAATTACTTAGTTTCCACTTTAAATTAAGATAGGCATTTGAAAGTGAATTCAAATAAACTTAGAATATTTTTTTTAAAATTCAACTACATATTTTTAAAATTATTAGTAGATACTTTAAGTTTTTAATGTTTCCAGAAAAGTGAAACCATCTCAGTAATATTAAAGAATTTCTCCAAGTAATTATCTGAGAAGGATAACATCCCCTTTTAATATTATCAGATGACCAATTTCTTTCTTTCTCTCTATTTTTTTAAATTTGTTGTTGTTGTTGTTTCTCAAGACAGGGTTTCTCTGTGTAGCCCTGGCTGTCCTGGAACTCACTCTGTAGACCAGACTGGCCTAGAACTCAGAAATCCGGCTGCCTCTGCCTCCGAAGTGCTGGGATTAAAGGCATGCACCACCGCTGCCTGGCCAAATGACCAATTTCTAGTTTAGTTCTTCACAGGAATACCAGAAAGCTGATAGAATATTTCATGTTCTTTTAAATAATAAGAAAATTTCTGCCAAAGGGAACCCCACAGTCAGGAAGGAGCAATTATCAGAAAGCAGGACATCTTTGGATGGTTGGCATTCCTAACCTACAGAATCTGATCATATTTCTGAGGTGTTTCAAGTCAAAAAAACATATACTTGAGCTAGATACACACAGTTTGATACATATGCCTGAATGACGCCGAGATTTGATGAGTCAGAGAAAGATTGCTCCAGGTATCATTTGATCACCATCCTGTTGGTTTTAAATTACACTTTTAGGAACCTGATCTACTTGGATATAAATAGAAGAAACACATGCTTTTCTCCACTACATTTCTATGTAAGCTATCTGCAAAAGGCATAAATACATACATTCATGCTCCCAAATTAGAGAATACCAGTGCATTTTAATATCATAGCATTTACTTTGATCTAAAATTAAAATAAGATGTAGTATAAAAATGATATACTTAATATTCTTTTGATAGATAAAGATTAAAGTAATACAGTTGATTTAAGCAATCCATTACTGAATACATAGGAAAGAGAGAAATGTCAGTAGTCATTCAATATAACCTACAAGAAGGACTTCATTAACAACTTGGTCTCTAAAGAATATTCACCTGTTTTTATTTAGAGTGAATGGCAAATGTGTCACTGAATAAGAAATTGACTTTTCTTCGTAATAAAATTTATATTCTTTATATATTTATATGTACTTATATTATGCATACATTAAATAACATTTAAATTGTAATTTTGTAATAATTATATTAGGAAATAGTTTTGGAATCTATTATTTCCTCTAAACTCATTTAAGATTTTAAATTCTGTAGCCTACTTAAATGTTTCTACTTAATGTCATCATTTCACAAAATGACTTCCTTGGAACCAATGGCTTTTAGATTTGCTCTTACATTTTGTATTTAGAACTACACATCAGTATTTGGGGGGTGGGTGTTGGAAGAAGAATGGTACAAACAGAGTCTCTTTCCCATTATTTATGCCTATAACTTCCAAATTTCTTCCTTGATGTAGTCAACATTAAAAAGAAAATATTACTAATATCAACTCTCTGAAACTGTATGTACAATTCTGTGTGAGTGGAATTTGTAGAGAGGATCTTTCAGGTTCCATTTGCATTGCAAAGAGCTATAGTAGTCAGAAAGTTAAATATTCAAAGTGATAACAATGGGGTTGTGTTCTGAAATATAGAGTAGCCAGTTAAATTTAAATAAGCTGCCATTTCAGTGGCTACATCCACAAAGCCACTACTGTACCTAAAGCTCAGGAATCCTTGCAGAAGAGGGAGTAGAAAGATTGTAAGAGCCAAAGGATCAAGCAGTTTTCTGTGTGACTATGTCTCCTAGTAATGTCAGAAGCTACACTCATGAGGTCTCATCAGCATGACTGCTGAACAAGAACAACAATAGATATGCCAAACTTGATGGAGAAAGTCCATGAGTTCTCAATCCCACACAAAGAGGTAGACACATCTTAGACAATCTGATTGTGGGAAAAATAGTATCCACAGAAGAACACACCAATTGGTTAACAGATGCCAAATGGTCAGCTCTGAAAACAAAATAGAACAAACATTATGCATACTGAGAAGTTATATTTATGTATTTAGGAATGTGTGTGTGTGTGTGTGTGTGTGTGTGTGTGTGTGTGTGTGTGTATGTGTGAGAGAGAGAGAGAGAGAGAGACAGAGAGAGACAGAGAGACAGAGAGAGGAAGAGGCAGAGAGAGAGACAGAGAACAATGAAGAATAAGAGAAATAGAGGTGATAAATTTTAAAAGTTTAAAATATCTATCTGGGTTCCCTGAGGGACAAGCCTGACTGCATAGGGGTTGATGTCAAAAGTATCCCCTCTCCAGGAAAAAGACATTGGGATGGGTATGGCCCTCATGCCTCACTGGACAACGACAGAAGGACCTAAGCCATTTCAAGGTCTCTTTCAATTATTGGAGGTCAGGCCTCTATCCACCTTTGCAAGAATAGAATCGCCAAGGCCCTTTTATACTTAGAGAAGGGAGGAGATGTCAGGAGCAGCCCTACATATACACTAAAGGCCTAAAATCAGCCATAGGCCTAAAGTCAGCAATAGTCCTGACATACATGCACGCTAACACCAAGTCTTGGGTCTCTATGGAAAAACACTGAAACAGTAGGCTATAAGCTATTGTAAACAGGCGGCTTCTGTGGAAATTTACCAGCCCAAGTAGTCATAGGTCTTATAAATAGGCAGCCTCGGTGGACAGTACCAACTTAGATAAGGACAAGTGAATCACAGGCAGAGTCATAGTGACCTGTTCCCTGAACCTACACCCAGCTGATACCCTGTTCTGAAAGGTATCTGTACTCCTCCTGAACACCTATGCTCCGATGCCATTCCCTTCCCCACATCCAGCCTTTTTGTGTTTATAACCCCTGTGTAAATAAGTAAATTATTATGTAATTTAAATAATTAAATAAATTTTAAAAAAATTGTAAAGACAGTAAGGAGGGGTATACTGGAAGGTTTGGAAGGAAGGAATAGAAGTGGAAATGATGGAATTATAATCTCAAAAATAAAAGACAACTTATTTCTTTTGTTGAAAATAAATATTTTTCATATAATATGTTCTGAATACAGTTTCCCCTCCCCCATCCCTCCCAGTTCCTTTCCATTTCTCTTCTCATCTGGATCCACACCTTTCCTTTCTCTCCCTAGAAAATAATAGGCATCCAAGAAATAATAATAAAATAAAAACAAACAAATAAGAAAACAACAAGACAATCAAACAAAAAGAGCCAAAGAAAAAGCACAGGAAATATATAGAGATGCAGAGACACATACATTCATACACAGGAATCCCATAAAAGCACAAAACAGGATGCCATGATATATACACAAAGGACAAGTAAGATGTAATAATAATAACAACAAAAAAGCCCTAACTTAATATTATGCAATAAAAAAACCTCTAAAGATGCTATTGAATTCCTTTTGTGTTGGACATCTGCTACTGGGAATGTGGCTACCCTTAAGAATGGTTTGTTTTCTCAGTGAGACTCCCTTGGAGAAAACTGTTTTCATTTGCAAGTGTCTATCAGCTGGAGATAGTTTCTGGGTCAAGGATGAGGGCTTTTTTCCACATCTACTTTCAGTCTTGGGTCCCATTCAACCCCATGCAGGCCCTGTACATGCTGCCTCATTGTCTGAGTTCATATGTGCACAAGCCCTGTTGTGTCTAAAAGGCCTTGATTCTATGGTGCCCTCCATCCCCTCTGGCTCTTACAGTCTTTCTGTCTCCTCTTTCACAGAGCCCCCTATGCCCCAAGGAGAGAGCTGTGATGGAGACATACCTTATTGGGCTGTATGTTCCAAGTTCTCTCACTTTCTGCATATTTTCTGGCTGTGGGTCTCTGTATTTGTTCTCATCTGTTATAATAGGAGGCTTCTCTGATGATGTCTGAACATGGCACTGATCTATGAGTAGAGCAGAATGTCATTAGGAGTCATTTTATTGCTACTTTCCTTTAGCAGAATAGTAATATTTGGTTTTCTCCTAGGTTTCTGGCCAGTCTAGTCTCAGGATCTTGGCCACCCAAGCAGCATCTGGTATGAAATCCATCTCATCAAATGGGGCTTAACTCAAATCAGATACTGGTTGGCTCTTCCCACAAGCTTTGTCACTATTGTACTAGTGTGTTCTGAAGGCAGAATACCATTGTAGATCAGTTTGTAGCTGGGTGGGTATTAACCTTTCTCCTTTATACCATGAAGAGTATCTTCTAATACTATGAATACAGGTACATGGAGGTAAAGACTCAATGTGGGCACAAGCTTGACTTCTCCATGTTCCATGGGTTGTATAGGTTTTGTCTTCAGCAATGAGGCCTTACTATAGTTTTGTATAGAGCCACTTGTAGCCTTGGCAATGGCCTGGATTGTTTGGGCATTCCCATGAGATCATACTTGATTAGATGTAACCCATTCCTGGAACTGGAAGCTTTATTTGGGGACAGGAGCTCTGTCTCCCCCATTATTTGGCAACTTCATTTACCTCACCTTCATGTATGTATATATTTTAGGAAGCTTCCACTATATTAGGTTTCCATATTCCTGGTTGATCCTCCCATTCCAGTGCCCCCTTGTCCATTAGGGACTGAACAGAGGACTCAGTTGGTAAAATGCTTCCCATGCAATCATGAGGATCTGAGTTCAAATCTCAGAACTAATGTAAACAGATCCAGGAATGGTGCTACCCACTTGTAATCCAAGTGCTGGCTGGAGACACATAGCTCTCCAAGGCTCACTGGTCAACCAGTCTAGCACTAAGCAGGTTCCAGCTCCAGGGCAATGAGAGACTCTGTTTCAAAAACAAGCAAGCAAACAAAGCATATTCACACATGTAAGCATAAACACACAAAGATCTATTTTAAAATATTTAATCTTTCCTAATTACCCAGCATCTATTTTCTATTTTGTGCCAGAAATGGAATTTGTTACTGTGTATGCAAAGGCAGACTGGAAAAAAATTTAAGCAATCTTCCTCCTCTGTGGTATTCCTTCTAGTGGTAAGATGTGTATATGCCTCAGCAATAGGAAACAATCTCTTTCTACCATGTCTTTGGAGGAGTGGGACCAGTAGAGAGAGACACAGCTGTCTCACCATGCTGTCAAGTTCCACATAAGCTGTAGTGCTTATGAATCTTGAGAATGTGTTCCATTACTGCCAATTTGATAAAACAAAGTATATCGTGGGGCTAAAGATCCATTGATATAGCCCCAAAATACAAAAGTATGTACAGGTTTTATATTTCAGGGTTTTATAATTAACAAGAATGTGGCAGGCTTCAAGAAAATTTGTGTTTCTAGAACATTATACATATATACATTAAGATTTGCTAAAGACTTTAAAGTGACACTTCTTAAAACATAATTATATATGATCTACATATTTAGGACCCGTCTTACAGAGTAAAGAAAAATGAGAAATTTCTTTTCTGCTTTTTAAATGTGTTTCTTCCATGTCTGTTTTTCACTAAGTAGTAAAACCCCTGGAAATCGAGTCTTTTCCTGTGATTCCCTGGCCCTCTTACACGTCTACACTGATACACATTGTCACAAAGTTATTTGGATGTTGGGAGGACAAAAGGATTTTGAAGCCCACCTGAACCAGAGGCTACTAAACATTGGACTCACCTGCTATTTGCCAAGATTTGGTTTAGGACTACTGCACACCATGGCTGGAATAGATCTACTGGAATGCAACTGGATTCAGACTAACCATTAGTTACTGCCTCTCATGGAAATATGGTGCAGTGATTTTCACAGAGAATATGTTATCATACTGAGCTACATTCATTTTTTTGCTGTGATGAAACAAACACCGTGACCAAACCAACAAAAAAACAACAGCTTAAATACAAAAGGTTTACTTTGGCTTACAGTTACAGCTTACAGTCCAAATTACAGGAAAATCAAAATTTCAAGAACTTGAGGCAACTGGGCATATCACAATATCGTATCCACAGTCAAGAGCAGAGATAAATGCATGCATACTAGCCCTCAACTTGCTTTCTCTACTCTCATATAGACCCTGACCCAAACCCAGGGAATGGAGCTATCTATCGTAGCTGGGTCTTTCTAACTCAATGAAGGCAATCAAGATGATCTCCCACAGACATGGCTATAGGCCAACAAGACTGAGATAATTCCTTACTGAGATTCTCTTCTGAGGAAATTCTAGGCTGTGTCCCTTGATAAATTAAAACTAGCCATCACATATAGGTTGAATTGCTTCTCGTAAAACCTTTACACATAATTACCTTTACATGTCAAAGTCCTTGTTCTTAGTACCACAAATATCATCTTACTTAAAAATAGGTACCTTAAAGAATGACATTAGTTATGGCATTGTCATATTGGACAAGAATGGGTCCCAACTCCAATGTGATGATGGGATCTTCACAAATGTAGAGAGCCGCTATGCGCTGCACCTGAGGATGGTGCTGGCTGAGAGTGCTCCTTGTGGTAAACAAGTCCTCATTTGGCTATACAGCTGTGCAGAGGCAGGGAATAGTCATATGTGGATGTATGGAGAGATGATACATGGCATATGCTCATTGGCCTTTGCTTAGATATAAGCCTGGTCCCCGAGGTAGGTGTGACTGCCACCTTCAGAAAGCTACAATCCTGAGTAAACTTCCTTGAGAAGGAACCTTGTTGTCTTGCGTCTAATTTCCTGCTGGCCAGGAAGGGCGCCGGGCAATTGGTGGCCTTGTACGGGGACAAGGAAGAAAATTGTGGTGAAACGACCCATGTGAGGTTCCAGAACGCCTGGCAGACAGGGCGATCGATCGGTAAGGTTCCTGGTTTTAGGGACAATAAGTTTTAAGGTTCTCGGAAAGAGACAATTTCAAGACTGTGGTAAAGCGGCAAGAGAAGGTTCCTGGTTTAAGGACGAGTTTAAAGTTCCCGGGTTTAGGGATGAGGAGTTTAAGGTTCCCTGTTTAGGGATGAGGAGTTTAAGGTTCCTGGTTTAGGGATGAGGAGTTTAAAGTTCCCGGTTTAGGGACGAGGAGTTTAAAGTTCTCGGGAAGGAGACAAGTTTAAAGTGGCAAGAGAGCAAGAAGTTTAGTTGAAAAATGGAAAATTCCTCATCTAGCTCGATTAAGACAGCCTTGAAGGAACTGCTTAAAGTGAAAGGGCTGAAAATGAAAGATGGGATCCTTGAGGTTTTCCTACAGGAGGCAAACAACGTAGCACCTTGGTTTGCAGCCTCGGGGAATTTAAGCATTCACAGCTGGGAGAAATTAAGAAAGGAGCTAGATTTTGCCTGGGAATGAGGAAGTCTAAAAGGAGGGGTTAGAGGAATTTGGAAACTTGTTTGCAGCTGTTTAGAAGATGACAGGTGCTGCAGAGCATTAGAAAAAAACATTAGACGCTCTAGAACACCTGAAGGAGAGCAGGTCAGAGAGGGCAGAGAGAAAAAAGGAGTCCTTACATTCAAGTTTGCAGGACTTGAGGACTCAGAAGGAGTCAGATTCTGATGAGAGTATAAGTTCAGGGGAAGAAACTAGAAAGATTAGAGGAAGGTCTGGAAGCTTGTTTGGCTAAAATGGAGTCTGTAGCTCTGAGAGAAGTAAAGGAGCAGGGAGGAAGAAGAGGGCAAAAGCGGCTGCACCTGAGCCTTCTGCTCCCCCTTCTGGCAGGGTGCGTCTGCATTGCCTCCGCCCTATGCGGACACTTCTCCTTCTACATGGTCACCTGTAAATACACAGCATTATGTCCGAGAGTCTGGAGAGAAGCCATATGGCTTTTCTGGTGTTCCAGGATGCTAACAATCAAAGATATCATGAGCCCCTAGATTTCAAACAGTTGAAAGCTCTTGCAGAGTCTATGAAAGCTTACTGCCTTAATGCTTCTTTTACACAGGCACAATTAGAGCGCTTGGCTAATCTTGTTATGATGCCCAGTGATTGGATGAGCACGGTTAAGGCTTGTCTTACAATGGGCCAATGTCTAGACTGGAAAGCATTTTACCAAGAATTTGCTCAGCAGCAAGCTGTTCAGAATCAAAGGCAAGGAAATCAAGCCTGGGATTATGAATAGCTCATGGGACAGGGAAGGTTTCCTGCCAGTCAGGTCGGGTACCCACTGCAAGTTTATGAACAGATTAATGGTATGGCTATTAAAGGATGGAAGTCATTACCAAATAGAGGAGAGGTGAGTGGTAATTTAACAAAGATCATTCAGGGGTCCACGGAGCCTTTCTCAGACTTGTTGCAAGGATGGTTGAAGCTTCAGGGCATATCTTTGGAGACCCTGATACCGCTATGCCTTTAATTGAGCAGTTAGTGTTTGAACAGTGCACTGAAGAGTGCCATGCTGCTATTACCCCCTGGAAGTCCAAAGGCCTACAGGCATGGATGAAAGTATGCAGGGAAATTGGAGGGCCTCTGTCCAATTCTGGTCTTGCTGCTGCTGTAATGCAGCTTACTAAAGGGAAGGGTAACACCCCTGGAGTATGTTTCCAGTGTGGAAGGATGGGACACCTTAAAAGGCAATGCCCAGAAAAGGGAAAAAGGGAGAGTCAACGCCCTGGTCCTGGGCTATGCCCAAAATGCAGGAAGGGAAACCATTGGGCAAATGATCTGTGAAGAATGCTCATGGTCAGTCCTTGTCAGTGGACCATGGAGGTGTTCTTCCAAAAAACGGGCAGAGGGGCCCCAGACTCCAGGGCCCTCGAATATATGGAGCAATAGAGAATCAAACTCAAGCACAATCATTGAGCCTTCAACCTCCACAACACTACAGAGAGCGACCCCAGGATCCGCAGGGTTGGATCTCTGCTCCACCACCGCCTCGTATTGACACCACATATGGGGGTGCAAAAATTAGATACAGATTTTAGGGGTCCTTTGCCACCAAATACTGTAGGGTTGTTAATAGGCCGTTCTTCATCCGCCCTAAGGGTTTGATTATTTATCCTGGAATAATAGACTCAGATTACGAGGGAGAGGTAAAAATTCTTGCATCAGCCCCTCGAGGTATTGTAGCCATTTCTCCTGGAGATGGAGTTGCACAATTAGTTTTGTTACCTAGCCTACATGGGATGTATGCTGCGAGATCAGCGAAAAGAGGAAGTCAGGGATTTGGTTCTACTGGAGGGAGGACGTGTTCCTATCATTGGATTTAGATCAAAAACCCTTGATAGAATTGAGAGTTAATGGCAAACGAGTCTTGGGTCTTTTAGACACTGGTGCTGATCGAAGCATCATAGCCCTTAGGGATTGGTCTTCGGACTGGCCTATTCAAGCCTCTTCTCAAACATTGGAAAGTCTTGGATATGCAAAGTCACCTGATATGAGTGCCAGAGAACTTCTTTGGGAAGATCAGGAAGGGCATAAAGGAAACTTCCAGCCCTATGCATCAGAGTTACCTGTTAGCTTATGGGGAAGGGACTTATTGATGGCAATGGATTTGAAGTTAACAAATGAGGGAAATTTATTCACAGGTTTCAAAAAATTGATGGATGATATGAGGTGGTATCCCTCTCATGGTTTGGGAAGATCTTTACAAGGCAGAAAGAGTCCTATTCAGTCTTGCCCTAGAGTCCCTCAACAGGGATTGGGTTTTTCTTAAGGGCCGCTGAGGCTAGCATACCCATTACCTGGAAAACTGAGGACCCGGCATGGGTTCCTCAGTGGCCTTTGTCCTCAGAAAAATTGCAGGCTGCTAAAGAACTAGTGGAGGAACAGTTAAAGCTAGGGCATGTTAAAACCTCTGTTTCTCCTTGGAATACACCTATTTTTGTGATAAAAAAAAGAAGTCAGGAAAGTGGAGACTATTGCATGATTTGCGTGCTATTAATAATCAAATGCAAATCATGGGACCCATTCAGCGTGGTCTCCCCCTGTTGACTACCTTGCCTAAGGAGTGGCATATTATTGTTATAGATATAAAGGATTGTTTCTTCTCTATTCCGTTATGTGATAAAGATACAGAATGGTTTGCCTTTACCTTACCTTCATGTAATCAAGAAGACCCTGATCAATGATTTGAATGGGTTGTGCTTCCCCAGGGCATGGCTAATAGTCCTACCATATGTCAGCTTTATGTAGGTACAGCCATTAAACCTGTTAGGATGAAATTTAAAGAACTAAGTGTTGTCATTATATGGATGATATTTTATTGGCTTATAAAGATGAGAATAAATTGAAGGAGGCTTATCTAATGGTAGTAGAGAGTTTGCAAGCCCATGGACTGTTTATAGCCACGGAGAAGGTTCAGCAGGATCAAGTGGTATCCTATTTAGGTGCAAAAATTGGACCAAGGAGGTTACTCCTCAAAAAGTGGAGATTAGAAAAGATGGATTGAAAACTTTAAATGATTTTCAAAAATTGTTAGGTGATATTAATTGGATAAGACCATATTTAAGAATTCCCAATTATGAGTTGCAATCATTATATGATATATTATGTGGAGATCCTGCATTGGATTCCCCAAGAGAGTTAACATCTGAGGGACATGCAGTCTTGGACATTGTTGAAAAGGAGTTGGCTAGAGCTTGTTTAAAACGTTATGAGTGAGAAAAGAAAATTGAATTATTTTTTTAAAACAAAATATCAGCCCACTGCGTAGTATGGCAATCTGGACCAATGAAGTGGATACATCCTAATACTTCCATCGCCAAAACTGTTGATTATTACCCAATAGCTGTTGCTACCCTGGCAATGGAAAGAATACAATAATGCTTGCAACATTTTGGAATACAGCCTCATAAGATAATAATTCCTTATAATAATAATCAATTGCAAACTTATGTGCTGTGGTAGATGATTGGGCAATTTTAAAGTGCACCTTTGAAGGAGTATTTGATAATCATTATCCCCAGAATCCCTTAATTAGATTAAATCCTCTCGGTGTTTCCGAATCTGATGCCAATACACCATGATGCTCAAGTGTTTTCTTGATTTTTTTAGTAGTAATATTAGTTTGGATTTGCCCTATTTATAATTAAACTGCATCTTGGTTTGAGGTAACGGATTTGCAGAATGGGAAGAATAGTACTAATGCCACCTGGATTAAAGGTCGGTGGACAAGTTCAGATTTAAAAGGTAATTCTACCATTTCCATACAACCTAGATGGATTCCTTTTGTAGAGGAAGCGCTAGGGAGATTCATTGTGGCCTTAGACAGGATGCCAAGCATGCAAGATGAACTGGGCAAAGAAGGATTATTTTATTTTTCACCTTATATAACAACTGCCTTTAATAAAACCTGGCAGGGGTATAACTTTACTTATTAAAGCCCTGCTCAATATATTGCCCAGAATCCTTTTGATGTATGGGTTTTGGGTGGAACTAATGGTAGTTATACAAATTTGTCACCTTTTGTTATGCTAGGTGGAGGGATGATAGGGAATACTACGTTTATAGTTAAATCAAGTCTAATTTTTTCACTTTAACAAAATAATTTCCATCCTTTTAATAAATTGGCCAGATTGTTATTTACACATAGATTATAGATCTTCACCTGGCAGCTGTGACAGTAAACTCTACCCACATTGACGTGACTGTTGCAGAGGGATTGACAACATGGATACATCAAGCAATGAATCATCTTAAAGAGCAGGCAGGTATGGGAACCCTGGCTGTTGTCTTAGTAGGGGTCTCTGTGCTATGCCTGTGTTGTCTCTGCCGTATTGTCCGATCCCGAGAGATTCGGGTTGGTACCGTCCTTTCCTCAAAATTCCCTCATTTTACCCGCCTCAGCAAAAATCGCTACCGGACGGGTCTAGCATCCTTTGGGTGCTAGTACAATGTCCATTATTTCATGCCTCTACTCTTGCCTGTTTCGTTGTAAAACAAAAAGGGGAACTGTAGAGAGCCGCTATGCACTGCACCTGAGGATGGTGCGGCTGAGAGTGCTCCTTGTGGTAAACAAGTCCTCATTTGGCTATACAGCTGTGCAGGGCAGGGAATAGTCATACGTGGACATATGGAGAGAGATACGTGGCATATGCTCATTGGCATTTCAAAGAGCTTTAAATATCCCGAAAGTTAAATATTCAAAGTGATAACAATGGGGTTTGTGTTCTGAAAAATAGAGTAGCCAGTTAAATTTTAAAAAAGCTGGCCATTTCAGTTTGGGTACATCCACAAAGCCAAATACTGAAACCCAAAGCTCAGGAATCCTTGCAGAAGAGGGAGTAGAAAGTTGTAAAGCCCAAAAGGGTCAAGCAGTTTTCTGGTGACTAGTCTCCTAGTAAATGTCAGAAGCTACACTCTGAGGTCTCATCAGCATGACTGGCCCGAACAAAACACATAGATATGCCAACTTGATGGAGAAAGTCCCCTGAGTTTCCCCAATCCCACCCAAAAAGGTAGACACATCTTAGACTTCTGATTGTGGGAAAAATAGTTCCACAAAGAAAAACACCCCAAGTGGTTAACAGAAGCCAAATGGTCAGCTCTGAAAAACAAAATAGAACAAACATTAGCATACTGAGAAGTTATATTTTTATGTATTTAGGAATGTGTGTGTGTGTGTGTGTTGTGTGTGTGTGTGTTTGTGTGTGTGTATTGTGGAGAGAGAGAAGAGAGAGAGAGACAGAGAAGACAGAGAGACAGAGAGAGGAAGAGGGAGAGAAGAGACAGAGAACAATGAAGAATAAGAGAAATAGAGGGGATAAATTTTTAAAAGTTTAAAATATCTATCTGGGTTCCCTGAGGGGCAAGCCTGACTGCATAGGGGTTGATGTCAAAAGTACCCCTCTCCAGGAAAAAGACATTGGGAGGGTATGGCCCTCATGCCTCACTGGACAACGACAGAAGGAACTAAGCCATTTCAAGGTCTCTTTCAATTATTGGAGTCAGGCCTCTATCCACCTTTGCAAGAAATAGAATCGCCAAGGCCCTTTTATACTTAGAGAAGGGGAGATGAGTCAGGAGCACCTACATATACAACTAAAGGCCTAAAAATCAGCCATAGGCCTAAAGTCAGCAATAGTCCTGACATACATGCACGCTAACACCAAGTCTTGGGTCCTCTATGGAAAAAACACTTGAAACAGTAGGCTATAAGCTATTGTAAACAGTGCGGCTTCTGTGGAAATTACCAGCCCAAGTAAGTCATAGGTCTTATAAATAGGCAGCCTCGGTGGAACAGTACCAACTTAATAAGGACAAGTGAATCACAGGCAGAGTCATAGTGACCTGTTTCCTGAAACCTACACCCAGCTGAATACCCTGTTCTGAAAGGTAATCTGTACTCCTCCTGAACACCTATGCTCCGATGCCATTCCCTTCCCCACATCCAGCCTTTTATGTGTTTCATAACCCCTGTAGTAACATAAGTAAATTATTATTAATTTAATAATTAAATAAATTTTAAAAAATTGTAAAGACAGTAAGGAGGGGTTATACTGGAAGTTTATGGAAGGAAGGAATAGAAGTGGAAATGATGGAATTATAATCTCAAAAATAAAAGACAACTTATTTCTTTTGTTGAAAATAAAATATTTTCATATAATATGTCTGAATACAGTTTCCCCCCCCCATCCCTCCCAGTTCCTTTCCATTTCTCTTCTCATCTGGATCCAACACCTTTCCTTTCTCTCTCCCTAGAAAATAATAGGCATCCAAGAAATAATAATAAAATAAAAACAAACAAATAAGAAAACAACAAGACAATCAAACAAAAGAGCCAAAGAAAAAAGCACAGGAAATATATAGAGATGCAGAGACACATACAATCATACACAGGAATCCCATAAAAGCACAAAACAGGATGCCATGATATATACACAAAGGACAAGTAAGATGTAATAATAATAACAACAATAAATAGCCCTAACTTAATATTATGCAATAAAAAACCTCTAAAGATGCTATTGAAATTCCTTTTGTGTGGACATCTGCTACTGGGAATGTGGCTACCCTTAAGAATGGTTATTGTTTTCTCAGTGAGACTCCTTGGAGAAACTGTTTTCATTTGCAAGTGTCTATCAGTCTGGAGATAGTTTTCTGGTCAAGGATGAGGGCTTTTTTCCACATCTACTTTTCAGTCTTGGGTCCCATTCAAACCCCATGCAGGCCTGTACATGCTGCCTCTTTTCTGAGTTCATATGTGCACAAGCCCTGTTGTGTCTAAAAGGCCTTGATTCTATGGTGCCCTCCATCCCCTCTGGCTCTTACAGTCTTTCTGTCTCCTCTTTCACAGAGCCCCCTATGCCCCAAGGAGAGAGCTGTGATGGAGACATACCTTATTGGGCTGTATGTTCCAAGTTCTCTCACTTTCTGCATATTTTCTGGCTGTGGGTCTCTGTATTTGTTCTCATCTGTTATAATAGGAGGCTTCTCTGATGATGTCTGAACATGGCACTGATCTATGAGTAGAGCAGAATGTCATTAGGAGTCATTTTATTGCTACTTTCCTTTAGCAGAATAGTAATATTTGGTTTTCTCCTAGGTTTCTGGCCAGTCTAGTCTCAGGATCTTGCCACCCAAGCAGCATCTGGTATGAAATCCATCTCATCAAATGGGGCTTAACTCAAATCAGATACTGGTTGGCTCTTCCCACAAGCTTTGTCACTATTGTACTAGTGTGTTCTGAAGGCAGAATACCATTGTAGATCAGTTTGTAGCTGGGTGGGTATTAACCTTTCCCTTTATACCATGAAGAGTATCTTCTAATACTATGAATACAGGTACATGGAGGTAAAGACTCAATGTGGGCACAAGCTTGACTTCTCCATGTTTCCATGGGTTGTATAGGTTTTGTCTTCAGCAATGAGGCCTTACTATAGTTTTGTATAGAGCCACTTGTAGCCTTGGCATGGCCATGGATTGTTTGGGCATTCCCATGAGATCATACTTGATTAATGTAACCCATTCCTGGAACTGGAAGCATTTATTTGGGGACAGGAGCTCTGTCTCCCCCATTATTTGCAACTTCATTTACCTCACCTTCATGTATGTATATATTTTAGGAAGCTTCCACTATATTAGGTTTTCCATATTCCTGGTTGATCCTCCCATTCCAGTGCCCCCTTGTCCATTAGGGACTGAACAGAGGACTCAGTTGGTAAAATGCTTCCCATGCAATCATGAGGATCTGAGTTCAAATCTCAGAACTAATGTAAACAGATCCAGGAATGGTGCTACCCACTTGTAATCCAAGTGCTGGCTGGAGACACATAGCTCTCCAAGGCTCACTGGTCAACCAGTCTAGCACTAAGCAGGTTCCAGCTCCAGGCAATGAGAGGACTCTGTTTCAAAAACAAGCAAGCAAACAAAGCATATTCACACATGTAAGCATAAACACACAAAGATCTATTTTAAAATATTTAATCTTTCCTAATTACCCAGCATCTATTTTCTATTTTGTGCCAGAAATGGAATTTGTTACTGTGTATGCAAGGCAGACTGGAAAAAAATTTAAGCAATCTTCCTCCTCTGTGGTATTCCTTCTAGTGGTAAGATGTGTATATGCCTCAGCAATAGGAAACAATCTCTTTCTACCATGTCTTTGGAGGAGTGGGACCAGTAGAGAGAGACACAGCTGTCTCACCATGCTGTCAAGTTCCACATAAGCTGTAGTGCTTATGAATCTTGAGAATGTGTTCCATTACTGCCAATTTGATAAAACAAAGTATATCGTGGGGCTAAAGATCCATTGATATAGCCCCAAAATACAAAAGTATGTACAGGTTTTATATTTCAGGGTTTTATAATAACAAGAATGTGGCAGGCTTCAAGAAAATTTGTGTTTCTAGAACATTATACATATATACATTAAGATTTGCTAAAGACTTTAAAGTGACACTTCTTAAAACATAATTATATATGATCTACATATTTAGGACCCGTCTTACAGAGTAAAGAAAAATGAGAAATTTCTTTTCTGCTTTTTAAATGTGTTTCTTCCATGTCTGTTTTTCACTAAGTAGTAAAACCCCTGGAAATCGAGTCTTTTCCTGTGATTCCCTGGCCCTCTTACACGTCTACACTGATACACATGTCACAAAGTTATTGGATGTTGGGAGGACAAAGGATTTTGAAGCCCACCTGAACCAGAGGCTACTAAACATTGGACTCACCTGCTATTTGCCAAGATTTGGTTTAGGACTACTGCACACCATGGCTGGAATAGATCTACTGGAATGCAACTGGATTCAGAATAACCATTAGTTACTGCCTCTCATGGAAATATGGTGCAGTGATTTTCACAGAGAATATGTTATCATACTGAGCTACATTCATTTTTATTGCTGTGATGAAACAAACACCGTGACCAAACCACAAAAAAACAACAGCTTAAATACAAAAGGTTTACTTTGGCTTACAGTTACAGCTTACAGTCCAAATTACAGGAAAATCAAAATTTCAAGAACTTGAGGCAACTGGGCATATCACAATATCGTATCCACAGTCAAGAGCAGAGATAAATGCATGCATACTACCCTCAACTTGCTTTCTCTACTCTCATATAGACCCTGACCCAAACCCAGGGAATGGAGCTATCTATCGTAGCTGGGTCTTTCTAACTCAATGAAGGCAATCAAGATGATCTCCCACAGCATGGCTATAGGCCAACAAGACTGAGATAATTCCTTACTGAGATTCTCTTCTGAGGAAATTCTAGGCTGTGTCCCCTTGATAAATTAAAACTAGCCATCACATATAGGTTGAATTGCTTCTCGTAAAACTTTACACATAATTACCTTTACATGTCAAAGTCCTTGTTCTTAGTACCACAAATATCATCTTACTTAAAAATAGGTACCTTAAAGAATGACATTAGTTATGGCATTGTCATATTGGACAAGAATGGGTCCCAACTCCAATGTGATGATGGGATCTTCACAAATGTAGAGAGCCGCTATGCGCTGCACCTGAGGATGGTGCTGGCTGAGAGTGCTCCTTGTGGTAAACAAGTCCTCATTTGGCTATACAGCTGTGCAGAGGCAGGGAATAGTCATATGTGGATGTATGGAGAGATGATACATGGCATATGCTCATTGGCCTTTGCTTAGATATAAGCCTGGTCCCCGAGGTAGGTGTGACTGCCACCTTCAGAAAGCTACAATCCTGAGTAAACTTCCTTGAGAAGGAACCTTGTTGTCTTGCGTCTAATTTCCTGCTGGCCAGAAGGGCGCCGGGCAATTGGTGGCCTTGTACGGGGACAAGGAAGAAAATTGTGGTGAAACGACCCATGTGAGGTTCCAGAACGCCTGGCAGACAGGGCGATCGATCGGTAAGGTTCCTGGTTTAGGGACAATAAGTTTTAAGGTTCTCGAAAGAGACAATTTCAAGACTGTGGTAAAGCGGGAAGAGAAGGTTCCTGGGTTTAAGGACGAGTTTAAAGTTCCCGGGTTTAGGGATGAGGAGTTTAAGGTTCCCTGTTTAGGGATGAGGAGTTTAAGGTTCCTGGTTTAGGGATGAGGAGTTTAAAGTTCCCGGTTTAGGGACGAGGAGTTTAAAGTTCTCGGGAAGGAGACAAGTTTAAAGTGGCAAGAGAGCAAGAAGTTTAGTTGAAAAATGGAAAATTCCTCATCTAGCTCGATTAAGACAGCCTTGAAGGAACTGCTTAAAGTGAAAGGGCTGAAAATGAAAGATGGGATCCTTGAGGTTTTCCTACAGGAGGCAAACAACGTAGCACCTTGGTTTGCAGCCTCGGGGAATTTAAGCATTCACAGCTGGGAGAAATTAAGAAAGGAGCTAGATTTTGCCTGGGAATGAGGAAGTCTAAAAGGAGGGGTTAGAGGAATTTGGAAACTTGTTTGCAGCTGTTTAGAAGATGACAGGTGCTGCAGAGCATTAGAAAAAAACATTAGACGCTCTAGAACACCCGAAGGAGAGCAGGTCAGAGAGGGCAGAGAGAAAAAAGGAGTCCTTACATTCAAGTTTGCAGGACTTGAGGACTCAGAAGAGTCAGATTCTGATGAGAGTATAAGTTCAGGGGAAGAACTAGAAAGATTAGAGGAAGGTCTGGAAGCTTTGTTGGCTAAAATGGAGTCTGTAGCTCTAGAGAGAAGTAAAGGAGCAGGGAGGAAGAAGAGGGCAAAGCGGCTGCACCTGAGCCTTCTGCTCCCCTTCTGGGCAGGGTGCGTCTGCATTGCCTCCGCCCTATGCGGACACTTCTCCTTCTACATGGTCACCTGTAAATACACAGTCATTATGTCCGGAGGTCTGGAGAGAAGCCCATATGGCTTTTCTGGTGTTCCAGGATGCTAACAATCAAAGATATCATGAGCCCCTAGATTTCAAACAGTTGAAAGCTCTTGCAGAGTCTATGAAGCTTACTGCCTTAATGCTTCTTTTACACAGGCACAATTAGAGCGCTTGGCTAATCTTGTTATGATGCCCAGTGATTGGATGAGCACGGTTAAGGCTTGTCTTACAATGGGCCAATGTCTAGACTGGAAAGCATTTTACCAAGAATTTGCTCAGCAGCAAGCTGTTCAGAATCAAAGGCAAGGAAATCAAGCCTGGGATTATGATATGCTCATGGGACAGGGAAGGTTTCCTGCCAGTCAGGTCGGGTACCCACTGCAAGTTTATGAACAGATTAATGGTATGGCTATTAAAGGATGGAAGTCATTACCAAATAGAGGAGAGGTGAGTGGTAATTTTAACAAAGATCATTCAGGGGTCCACGGAGCCTTTCTCAGACTTGTTGCAAGGATGGTTGAAGCTTCAGGGCATATCTTTGGAGACCCTGATACCGCTATGCCTTTAATTGAGCAGTTAGTGTTTGAACAGTGCACTGAAGAGTGCCATGCTGCTATTACCCCCTGGAAGTCCAAAGGCCTACAGGCATGGATGAAAGTATGCAGGGAAATTGGAGGGCCTCTGTCCAATTCTGGTCTTGCTGCTGCTGTAATGCAGCTTACTAAAGGGAAGGGTAACACCCCTGGAGTATGTTTCCAGTGTGGAAGGATGGGACACCTTAAAAGGCAATGCCCAGAAAAGGGAAAAAGGGAGAGTCAAGCCCTGGTCCTGGGCTATGCCCAAAATGCAGGAAGGGAAACCATTGGGCAAATGATCTGTGAAGAATGCTCATGGTCAGTCCTTGTCAGTGGACCATGGAGGTGTTCTTCCAAAAAACGGGCAGAGGGGCCCCAGACTCCAGGGCCCTCGAATATATGGAGCAATAGAGAATCAAACTCAAGCACAATCATTGAGCCTTCAACCTCCACACAACACTACAGAGAGCGACCCCAGGATCCGCAGGGTTGGATCTCTGCTCCACCACCGCCTCGTATTGCACACCACATATGGGGGTGCAAAAATTAGATACAGATTTTAGGGGTCCTTTGCCACCAAATACTGTAGGGTTGTTAATAGGCCGTTCTTCATCCGCCCTAAGGGTTGATTATTTATCCTGGAATAATAGACTCAGATTACGAGGGAGAGGTAAAAATTCTTGCATCAGCCCCTCGAGGTATTGTAGCCATTTCTCCTGGAGATGGAGTTGCACAATTAGTTTTGTTACCTAGCCTACATGGGATGTATGCTGCGAGATCAGCGAAAAGAGGAAGTCAGGGATTTGGTTCTACTGGAGGGAGGACGTGTTCCTATCATTGGATTTAGATCAAAAACCCTTGATAGAATTGAGAGTTAATGGCAAACGAGTCTTGGGTCTTTTAGACACTGGTGCTGATCGAAGCATCATAGCCCTTAGGGATTGGTCTTCGGACTGGCCTATTCAAGCCTCTTCTCAAACATTGGAAAGTCTTGGATATGCAAAGTCACCTGATATGAGTGCCAGAGAACTTCTTTGGGAAGATCAGGAAGGGCATAAAGGAAACTTCCAGCCCTATGCATCAGAGTTACCTGTTAGCTTATGGGGAAGGGACTTATTGATGGCAATGGATTTGAAGTTAACAAATGAGGGAAATTATTCACAGGTTTCAAAAAAATTGATGGATGATATGAGGTGGTATCCCTCTCATGGTTTGGGAAGATCTTTACAAGGCAGAAAGAGTCCTATTCAGTCTTGCCCTAGAGTCCCTCAACAGGGATTGGGTTTTTCTTAAGGGCCGCTGAGGCTAGCATACCCATTACCTGGAAAACTGAGGACCCGGCATGGGTTCCTCAGTGGCCTTTGTCCTCAGAAAAATTGCAGGCTGCTAAAGAACTAGTGGAGGAACAGTTAAAGCTAGGGCATGTTAAAACCTCTGTTTCTCTTGGAATACACCTATTTTTGTGATAAAAAAAAGAAGTCAGGAAAGTGGAGACTATTGCATGATTTGCGTGCTATTAATAATCAAATGCAAATCATGGGACCCATTCAGCGTGGTCTCCCCCTGTTGACTACCTTGCCTAAGGAGTGGCATATTATTGTTATAGATATAAAGGATTGTTTCTTCTCTATTCCGTTATGTGATAAAGATACAGAATGGTTTGCCTTTACCTTACCTTCATGTAATCAAGAAGACCCTGATCAATGATTTGAATGGGTTGTGCTTCCCCAGGGCATGGCTAATAGTCCTACCATATGTCAGCTTTATGTAGGTACAGCCATTAAACCTGTTAGGATGAAATTTAAAGAACTAAAGTGTTGTCATTATATGGATGATATTTTATTGGCTTATAAAGATGAGAATAAATTGAAGGAGGCTTATCTAATGGTAGTAGAGAGTTTGCAAGCCCATGGACTGTTTATAGCCACGGAGAAGGTTCAGCAGGATCAAGTGGTATCCTATTTAGGTGCAAAAATTGGACCAATGGAGGTTACTCCTCAAAAAGTGGAGATTAGAAAAGATGGATTGAAAACTTTAAATGATTTTCAAAAATTGTTAGGTGATATTAATTGGATAAGACCATATTTAAGAATTCCCAATTATGAGTTGCAATCATTATATGATATATTATGTGGAGATCCTGCATTGGATTCCCCAAGAGAGTTAACATCTGAGGGACATGCAGTCTTGGACATTGTTGAAAAGGAGTTGGCTAGAGCTTGTTTAAAACGTTATGAGTGAGAAAAGAAAATTGAATTATTATTTTTTAAAACAAAATATCAGCCCACTGCGTAGTATGGCAATCTGGACCAATGAAGTGGATACATCCTATATACTTCCATCGCCAAAACTGTTGATTATTACCCAATAGCTGTTGCTACCCTGGCAATGGAAAGAATACAATAATGCTTGCAACATTTGGAATACAGCCTCATAAGATAATAATTCCTTATAATAATAATCAATTGCAAACATTATGTGCTGTGGTAGATGATTGGGCAATTTTAAAGTGCACCTTTGAAGGAGTATTTGATAATCATTATCCCACGAATCCCTTAATTAGATTAAATCCTCTCGGTGTTTCCGAATCTGATGCCAATACACCATGATGCTCAAGTGTTTTCTTGATTTTTTTAGTAGTAATATTAGTTTGGATTTGCCCTATTTATAATTAAACTGCATCTTGGTTTGAGGTAACGGATTTGCAGAATGGGAAGAATAGTACTAATGCCACCTGGATTAAAGGTCGGTGGACAAGTTCAGATTTAAAAGGTAATTCTACCATTTCCATACAACCTAGATGGATTCCTTTTGTAGAGGAAGCGCTAGGGGAGAATTCATTGTGGCCTTAGACAGGATGCCAAGCATGCAAGATGAACTGGGCAAAGAAGGATTATTTTATTTTTCACCTTATATAACAACTGCCTTTAATAAAACCTGGCAGGGGTATAACTTTACTTATTAAAGCCCTGCTCAATATATTGCCCAGAATCCTTTTGATGTATGGGTTTTGGGTGGAACTAATGGTAGTTATACAAATTTGTCACCTTTTGTTATGCTAGGTGGAGGGATGATAGGGAATACTACGTTTATAGTTAAATCAAGTCTAATTTTTCACTTTAACAAAATAATTTCCATCCTTTTAATAAATTGGCCAGATTGTTATTTACACATAGATTATAGATCTTCACCTGGCAGCTGTGACAGTAAACTCTACCCACATTGACGTGACTGTTGCAGAGGGATTGACAACATGGATACATCAAGCAATGAATCATCTTAAAGAGCAGGCAGGTATGGGAACCCTGGCTGTTGTCTTAGTAGGGGTCTCTGTGCTATGCCTGTGTTGTCTCTGCCGTATTGTCCGATCCCGAGAGATTCGGGTTGGTACCGTCCTTTCCTCAAAATTCCCTCATTTTACCCGCCTCAGCAAAAATCGCTACCGGACGGGTCTAGCATCCTTTGGGTGCTAGTACAATGTCCATTATTTCATGCCTCTACTCTTGCCTGTTTCGTTGTAAAACAAAAAGGGGGAACTGTAGAGAGCCGCTATGCACTGCACCTGAGGATGGTGCTGGCTGAGAGTGCTCCTTGTGGTAAACAAGTCCTCATTTGGCTATACAGCTGTGCAGGGGCAGGGAATAGTCATACGTGGACATATGGAGAGATGATACGTGGCATATGCTCATTGGCCTTTGCTTAGACATAAGCCTGGTCCCCGGGGTAGGTGGGGCCGCCCCCTCCAGAAAGTTACAATCCTGAGTAAACTGCCTTGAGAGGGAATCTTGTTGTCTTGCGTCTAATTTCCCGCTGGCCAGGAAGGTCGCCGGGCACACAAACAGGAAAAAAATGATTCCCACTCTAGCCAAAGAAGCAGAAAGGCTTCCTATAGATATCCACCTCTCTCTGTATTCCTTCAAATCCAACCCCTTAGTCTTATCCGAAGCTCTGTACCTGCTGTAGCCTCCCTTCGCCTCCCTGGTCCATCTCCAGTGAATCACACAGATCTTCCCTTGAAACTACCCACCTCTCACTCCTCTCATTCTCCTAGCCCCCAACTCCAACAGGCATTCTCTGGGAACAACCAGGCCACATCAGTCAAGGAAGTAGGTAAGCTAACTTCAGATCTTCACCTCTCCTTCAAATCCGAATTCCAGCATCGTGCTCAGCCCTGTATCAGACTACATGAAGCAGATTCCCCTTCCTCTCTGCCCAATGTCCAGGGACCACGCAGCTCTTCTTGACCAGCCTTCCTCCCCTCTACTCATCACTTTATCTCAGTGCACAGCCCCAGGAGGCATTCTGTGGGAAAGTGCAGGGCACAGTAAAGGGAAGCAGGTATCCTAGCTGATGATCTTTATCTCTCCCTCTAATCAAATCTAAATCCGCAGATTCAGCCCCAGATCTGTAGCAGACTCTACTACTACTGTATAGCAGATATGCTGTGCTCTTTCCTTACTGTGCCCCTATTCCCAGGGAACTAAGAAAACCTTGTTTTTATCTTTTCTGTGGACCACTTCAGGCACCCAGCTTATCCCCATTCTAAAATGTCAGCTCCTGTTTATTACCTAGAAACACATTTTACCTGGAATCCCCAATGGCCACAACAATCAAGATCCCAGAAGAATTTCTTACCAGGCAACACCCAACAGCCACACTCTCCTAAGAATCAGTGAGGTCAACAGAAACCAAGAAACAAAAACAAAGACTAGATATCATCACCTAGAATTATAATCTTTCAAAATCCAGTGACTTAGACACCAGCATAAAACAGAATTCATTATAGCCACGAGTATATGTTTCCACTAGAGCCCAGCAATCCAACCACAGTAGGCTCTATGAACTACAATATAGCTTAAGCATAAAACAAGGACCTTAAAATAGCCATTATTGATATGATAGAGATTTTTTAAAGAAAATTAATAAATCCCTTTTAAAAATCTATGAAATCATAAAAAACAGTAGAAGAAAAAATTTAAAAATAAAGACATGAAAATGGAAATATAACCAATAAATAAAACACGAACTGAGAGAATCGTAGAGATGGAAACAATATCAGGAACTACAGATGCAAGCCTCACCATCAGAATACAAGAGATGAAAGACAGAATTTCAGCCATTGAAGACACGATACAGAAATAAATACATCAGTCAAAGAAAAAATTTTTAACCTGGCACCAAACATCTAGAAAATCTAGGACACTGAGGAAAGACCAAATCTAGGAATAATATGAATAGAGAAGAATCCAGTGCAAAGGCCCAGAAAATACTTTCAACAAACTAATAGAAGAAAAAAAATCTAACCTTAAGAAGGAGCTATCTATAAAGATATAAGAATCTTACAGAACACCACATAGAATAGACATGAAAAAAATTACCCTTGGCACATAATTAAACACTAACTATACAGCACAAAGAAAGAATAGTAAAATCTACAAAGGAAAGACTAAGTAATATATAAAGGCAGAGACTTATTACTCTAAAAGCCAGACAGTCCTGGATAGATGTTCTAAAAAGTCTAAAAGACCACAGATGCCAACCCAGACTATTATAACCAGTAAAACTTTCAATTACAACAGATGGAGAAAATCAGATATTCCATGATAAAAACCAAATTCAAATAATTATGTATCTATAAATCCAACCCTACAGAAGTCAGTAGAAGTAAACACATATAGATATTTTAATATCTGACAAAACAGACTTGCAAAAATAATCAGAAGAAAATAGGGAAAGATAGTACATACTCATCAAAGGAAAATCCTATCAACAGGACATTGAAATTCTTAACACCTATGGCCCAACACAAGGGCATCAAAGTTCATAAAGTAAATACATTTACAGCTTAAATCACTTATTGATCCTTAAGACACTGATAGTGGCTGACTTCAATACCACACTCTCACCAATGGACAGGTCATCCAGATAAAGACTAAACAGAAATGCTAGCACTAACTTACGTTATAAACCAAATGACGCTAACAGATATTTACAGAACATTTCACCCAATCACCAAAGAATATACCTTCTCCTCTGCACCTTATGACACTTTCTCCAAAGTTAACCACATATTTGGACAAAATAAGTCTCAACAGATACAAGAAAATTGAAAGAACTCCTCGTGTCCTGTATGGCCACCATAGATTAAAACTATGACAGAAACAACAGAAAGCTTACAAACTCATGGAAACTAAAGAACTCCCGACTGAATGAAAAATGGGTCAAGACAGAAATAAGGAAAGAAATTAAAGACTTTCTAGAATTCAATGAACATGCAACATACCCAAAACTTTGGGACACAATGCAGGTAGTTGCAAGTTCATAGCATGAATGCCTAGATTTAAAGAAACGAATTGGAGAAATTTCATACATTTAGCAGCACAACTGAAAACTCTAAAACAAAAAGAAGTAAGCACATCCAAGAGGAGCAGATGGCAAGACATTCAAGCTCGGGGCTGAAATCAATAAAATAGAAACAAAGAAATGATACAAAAAAAAAACCAATGAAACAAAAATTGGTTCTTTGAGATAATCAATAAGATTGACGAACCTTTATCCAAATGAATGAAATTAGAAACAAAAAGGAACATAACAGCAGACAGGGAGGAAACCCCGAGACTTGTAAAATCATAAAAATATGTACTCTACCAAACTAAAAAAATTAAAACACATGGATAATTTCTTTATATATATCACCTACCAAAGTTAAATCAAAACCAGATAAGAAATTTAAACAGACGTATGAATCCTAGTGAAATAAAAGTAGTCATTAAAAGTCTACTTACCAGAAGGCCTGGAGCCAGATGGTTTTAGTGAAGAATTCTGAGAGTCTTTCAAAAACAATTTTAATGTCAATATGCCTCAAATTATTCCACAAAATAGAAAGAGAAGGAGCATTGCCCAGTTTGTTTTAAGAGGCCATAATCATCCTGATACCAAACTACATAAAGACCCAACAAAGAAAAGAGAATTATAAATAAATTTCCCTTATGAACATAAATGCAAAACTTCTCAGTTAAATTGTTGCAAACAAAATCTAAGAACATATCAAAAAACCATCCCCCATTATCAAGTAGGCTTCATCCCAGAGATGCAGAGATAGTTAACATCTGAAACAATATATAAACAAACTAAAAGATAAAAACTACATGATTATCACATTGGATACAGAAAGACCTTTAACAAATCTAATACCCCTTTATGATAAAAGTCTGGGAGAGATTAGGGATACAAGGGACATGCCTGTATATAATAAAGACAATTTTCAACAAGCACATAGCCAACATCAACTTAAATGAAGAGAAACTCAAAGCAATTCCACTAAAATCAGCAACAAAACAAAGTGATCCACTCCCTTTATATCTATTCTTTTTCACACTTAAAGTTTTAGCTAGAACAGTAAGTCAAAAGTTAAGGAAATCAAGAGGATACAAATTAGAAAAGATACATATATGCAGATGACATGATAATATATATATATATATATATAAGAGACCCTAAAAATTTCATCAGGAAACTCTTACAGCTGATTAAGTGATTTCAGCAAAGTAGCTGGATTAAAAAATTGGCTAGCAAAACTCAATAGCCCTCCTTTATACAAATAACAAATGGACTCAGAAAGGAATAAGGAAAACAAACACCTTTCACAATAGCCTCAAATAATATAAAATATTTTGGGGTAACTGAAACCACGCAAGTGAAAGACTTGTATGATAAAATCTTTAAGATATTGGAGAAAGAAATTGAAGAAAATATCAGAAGATGGAAAGATCCCCAATGTTCTCCACAAACCAATAATAAGTCCCCATTGCTGAAGACAACACCTACACAACTCATTGAACATGGAGAAATTGAATTGGAGCCTATATAGATCCTTCACCTCTATATGCTAGCATCTTTGGTACAGAAGCACACTCTGCAAACTAGCAAAGGAGAAATGTAAACACCAACACAACTTCAAGTCCTTTGATTACAGTTGTATCATACCTGCAAGATCTGCTAGTGCAATGGTGGCACAAAGCTTGTGTGAGTAACCAACGAACATCTGATTTGACCTAAGACCCACTCTACAAGATGACATATCAAGATGACACTGGAGAGATGGCTCAGTGGTTAAGAGCACTGGCTGTCCTCCCAGAGGTTCTGAGTTCAATTCCCAGAAAATACATGGTGGCTCACAACCACCTATAATGGGATCTGATGCCCTCTTCTGGCATGAAGGTGTACATGCAGATAAAGCATGCATAGATGGATAGATAGATTGATAGATAGATAGATAGATAGATAGATAGATAGATAGATAGATAGATAGATAATAAATCTTAGAAAAAAAGATGACATACTTGAGACTGCTTGGTTGACCAAGAATCTAAGTCTCATCAGGCCAGCAACCTAAGGTGAAACCAAATACTACTGTTTACTGTTCTCCTTTTTTTTTTTAAAGGGGGGTATTTTATTTATTTACATTTCAAATGTCATCCACTTTTCCCATTTCCCCTCCCTAGAAACTCCCTATCCCATCCCCCTCCCCCTTTTTGCTTTTATACCATTTTAATTACATGCAAGTTTTAAGGTCAGTTCTAGGTTGAAGAACTAGCAATACAATAGATGCCAATAGTCAAGAAACAAGCAAGACAATAAACACAAATAGTTAAAAAACAAGCAAGGCAATAAACAAAATCCTGTGATCACTTCCGTGATGTGATCACTATTTCTAAGGGCTTATCAGGATGACTAAAATATCTGAGCCTACATCCCTGTCCTAACCCAAAGTCATTTTCATGTCTGAAGCCTACTTCCTTGTTCTAGCCTAATATTTAGATTCCTGCCTGAAATTACTTCTTTGTTCTAGCCTAATATGAGAATCCTGCCTAAAATCACTTCCTTGTCCTTGGCCAATGTCATATTCCTGCCAAGAAGCCCATTTCCTTGTCCTTGACCAATGTCAGATTCTTGCCAATCAGTCACAAAAGCTCTCGGCCTCTCCCCTTTTTTACTTCATAAACAAGACTGAACCTGTCTTAGATCATTCTGCCAAAAATGCCTTCCTTACCTGTTGTGGAATATGCATTATCAAAAGCAATGCACTTCTGTCTTAGTTTGGTATGGCTCTGTGAAGAATCAACCCGTCCTTGGCTTGTCAGTCTGTTAATTTAATAACTCTGTCTGGGGGGTCCATTTTCAGTTTCAAGCCATGTACACTACTGTTCTAAAGCAACAACAATAACAACAAAAAATAATAAAATTATTCCTAATGATATTACCCATAGATCACTGCCTTGCTCAGCCATCATCAGAGAAGATTCTTCCTGCAGCCAATGGGAATAAATACAGATACCCAGAACTGGACAATGTGCAGAAAGTGAGAGACCTTGAAGCAATCAATGCTAAATAGGATGTCTCCATCAAATCCCTCCCCTTAGGGCTCAGGGAACCTTGCAGAAGTGCGGGCAGAAAGAGTATAAGAGCTGGAGGGGATAAAGGACACTATGGAATCCAAGGCCTTCTAGACACAACAGAGCTGACTACCATATGAACTCACAGAAATTGAAACAGCAGGCACGGGCCCACATGGATCTACACCAGTGAGGTCCTAGAGCTGGACAGAGAATTGGACAAATGTACCCATGTCTAATCCAGAAACTATTTCCAACTCATAACCACTTAGAAATGAAAATTTAGTTTTATCTAAGGGAATACTGCTGGGGAAATAAACAACTCTTAAGGGTAGACTGTATGCCCAGCTACTAGTACGTGTCCCAAACAAAATGAACTTAATGGCATCTTTGGAGGTTCCTTGTCTCATAATGTCATGTCAAGGCTTGTTTTCTTTTATTATTTTATTTTATTCATATTTTTCTTCTCTCTTTTCAGGCACTTTGCATATTTATTTTGGTTTCCACTTAGAGTTTGGATGGGATTCTTGGGTGTGCAAATGATTGGCTTTCTATCTCTTGTGCCTTCTCTTTGGCTCCTTTCTTTCTATTTGTTTGGTTTGTCCTGCTCCATCCACTGTGTTAGTTTTTGTTTATCTTATTTTCTTTTAGTATTATTTTTTAGAAGCTTGTTTACTTTCTAATGAGAGACAGACAAGAGGAGAGGTGGGGAGGAACTGAGTGGAGTAGAAGGAGGGAAACCATAATAAAAATGTATTATGTGGGAAAAAAATCAATTTTTAATAAAAGGGGGACATCTGAGTACAAAGACATTCACATAGAGAAAGAATATCAACATCTCAGTCAACCTCTAGTTTCCTGCACTGTGAGACAAAAATTGTTGCTAAAGCCATCTAGTGTCTGGTGCTTTGCTATGACAGCCCTAGAAAACTAACATAGCTGATTATCCCTCCCAGGTCAACCTGTAGAACTACCACCATGGGTAAGGAAATACCAAACCTTCCCATGACACGTTGTAAAAGAAACTTGATACAATAAAGCTACCATGTCTCACAATAAGTTCATCAGGTTCTATTTCTATGCTCCACACATATTCCTGCTCAGTCTTACATTATTGCTGGACCCCCGGGTTAAATTAATAAAGTTCATGAAATGCATATAGCCCATGCTGTGGTTTCAACTCGGAAGCAAAAGTAATTTTGAGAGAGGAGCTGGTTACTCCAGATGTGTTTAGATGCAACATTGACTCATACTGTGTTCCAGGCACAATGGTGACATCTTCTCATGAATTAACATATTAAGATGTTTATATCAATGAAAAATTGTGTTATCCTCCCTTAGCTTGGGAGTTAGTGGGAACTTAACAATGTTCCATCACTTGGTTCAAAGGTCACTAATGAGCACATTAGTGGATCCAGGATCCAGCAAATCTACATTTTATGTCCATGTACTCAACTTCATAGTATTCTGCTTTGGAGTAGTGTGATATGAGGAACATAAGATTAATTAAGCTGGTGTTGTATGTGTACATGTGCAAATATATGCACATATGTGTATACATATGCAGCTGCTTGTGGAGGTCAGAAAAGGGCACTGTGTCCACTGTATCTGGAATCATAGGTGGTTACGACCCTACTGGTATGCATGTTAGGAACTGAATCTGGGTCTTAACACATTTAACTCGAAAGGTGTCTCTCCAGTCCCACTCATCACCTTCTCCTAGATCTTTTCCTGTTTTAGTGTCAGCCCCTGACCACAGCCTCTCCCCTCCATGGACTCACTGTCCTTACTTAGAAGTGTCTGCTCTCCTCAGTCCCTTTGCTTTCCTTGGTCTCTCAAGCCATCTGCCTTTTGCTCATCACTCCTTAAAGGAGATTTGTGGTTACATCAGCTCAGTAGAATGACCCTCCTCCAGGGATTGTGATCAGTGCTCTTTCTTTTATAATTCCCTGTCTACTCCTGTTTTGTTGTTGCTCTTACTTGTTTGTTTGTTTGGTTGGTTGGTTTTTTTTTTTTTTTTTTTTTGAGACAGGGTTTCTCTGTGTAGCCTGGGCTGTCCTGGAACTCACTCTGTAGACCAGGCTGGCCTCGAACTCAGAAATCCGCCTGTCTCTGCCTCCCAAGTGCTGGGATTAAAGGCGTGCGCCACCACCGCCCAGCTACTTGTTTGTTTTTAAGATAGGATCTCATGACCTCTAGGCTGATCTTGAACTTACTACTTAGCTGAGGATGACCTTGAATTTCTAACCTTTCTGTATCTTCTCCAGAGTGTTGTGATTATAGGTGCTTACCACCACGCTCAGTTTATGCAGTGGTAGGGACCTAAATCAAAGCTTCATGCATGCTAGGCGAGTACCTACCAACTGGGTTATATCCCCAGATTCCATGTTCAACATAGGAAGCCTTACAGGTTTGGGGTACCAATACAATAGCAGGATAAATTTGGAGCCTTGACTACCTCTCTATATAGTAGAGTATAGCATATACTCTATAATATATACTCCATACATAATATATATAAATAATAATTCTAATAAATATTCTTCTATCTGCCTTCACCTGGGTCTGTTAACCATGTCGAAATCATATTTTCTTAATTCTATTAGTCCTGTGAAATACTATTGAATTTCATTTACACTTATAATTTTTTTGGTGTGCTTAGAAAGTCTTTCATACTAATTTACCACAAATAATCAAGTTAAGCTTGTCGTGTTTTCATGCTTGGATTTTGCAAAGAACATGTACAGACTTAGAGAAACCACCTGGGAGGCTGAGAAGATCGTTTTGTTTCTTAGTTCAGGCATCTTGCTATATTTTTTTCATCCCTTTATAGTTTGTCTCAAAACTTCCAAGCTCTAAAATCGAGAAGCCAGTCAATTTTCCGTCTTCATCTTGTACATGGATTTTTCCCAAAGAAGACCCATGCTGGAGGCAAGCCTTCGAGGCAATCCTGTGCAAGTAGAAAGCTGAAGGCTGTGTCCCTGGGAGGCTTCTTCTGAAAGCAAACGTAGCTGTTTCAAGTGACAACTCTCCAGTCCAGGCTCCCTTTCCAGTCCTGTAAACTCACTCTTAAGTGCCCAGAGCAAACACCTCAGGGCGAGCCGTTAGATTAAGTTCAGTTAAGCATCTTCAGTTTAAAACAAGGGTTACTGATCATTTTGAAGATACACATCACTGTGATTTGAGTGTCTTTTCCCCCGATCTCATCACCTCTGTCTTTGCTAGAAACGGAGCAATGAAGAGCTCCTTCCCAGAATAGCCATCCCTTCTAATGGCACAGGGCAATATGACCGGTTTCTTACTCCAGTCTTTACCCACTGAACGTCAAAACAGAGAATCCACAAAGGCATTGATTTACCTAAAGTTGGTGATAATGCAGCCTCTTTCTGACTCCATTATTGCAGAAAGATTTGTGTAAGAGAACCTGAAAGCAATCTTTATGGGCTGCGACAAATACACACACCCTTTCCAACATTTTATCAGGCAATCTTAGCATGGGGCAGCGCAAACAAAGCAGAGCCCCATAGCGTCAATTGCCTTCTCCCGGAGCAGGAGAAACAGGATACCAGCCTGGATCCGTCTCTTTACAGGTGGGTGTTGGCTCATTGGAAGCAGATGGTGGGTTTATGATTCCAGTGTGCTGTCTATTTCTTAATAGACAAATATTTGCATTGTATCAGAGTAAGTAATGTGGAAAAAAAAAAAAAAAAACTCCTAGAGCTAAGCTTTCAAAGAATGCCTGAAGTTTAGGACACCTCAGCATTCAGACGACTGAGGGAAGTGAGTGGAGGAACCCCAAGCCCTGCCCTTCCTGTTGCTTAGACCTGAAACCTGCTCTGGCAGATAAAAGAAAACATTTGGAAGGCACAAATACAGTGAGGTGTGTTTGAGAAGCAATCTGTTTCCTCCATTTAAAGAGATCTGCAAGAAACAGATAGTGCCTCATAGTTCTAAAAAAAAAAAAAAAAAAAAAAAATGTAAGTTACATTACCAACTGTGCCTGCTAGTGTGGCCTATTGAGTTTCTTTCTCTAATACTTTCTGCTGTTTCTTTCCATGGAATGACGGTATTCACTTTTCCCCTGGATATGAATACGCTGCTCAAGAAATTTGAGTAAAGTATTGAGCTGCTTTATGAGAATTTCAGTTTCCCGTTACACCTTTAGAGCAAGAGTGTGTGGGCCTGTCTTTTCTAGCTCGTTCTTCTTGTTTTCATTCTCTGTGCACCTGGAAAAGGGGTGGGCGTTAGTATTTGACCTAGCTTCCCTGAGAAACTTAAGAGAGTTGCACTACTGCAGGGCTGTGAGACATGAATTTCAGTAAGGGTGGGGATAGGGGTGTAACATCATGGAAAACATGGGGATCTTATTAACACAGCAATAAAAGAAAAGGAAGATCCAGCACTGGGATACAAACCTAGTTCACAGGCTCAGGGACAATTTTCCTTCCTTTAAAACTTGACACTTTGACTTCTGAAGCTGATGGATGGGGACATTTTCTTAAAATAAATGATCTCTCCAAAAAGGAAGTCTCTTGAACAAAAACTCTTTCTCCCAATATGGCTGAAAATTTAAATTTAGGATAGAAGACAATTTGACTCATCTGAGATTCTCTGGATGCGGAGATTCATAAGAGTAAAATAAGCAATGCAATTTCCAAAGGGCTCCTTGTGCTCCCGGAAGGGAGGTCCAGAGAAATGCAAGATTTGGATCTTTGTACCTGCCTGCATGGTCCCCCTGGGGCAGAGTGTGCATCAGTGAGCTACTCTCTGTCCCTGGAGGCCACATCTCTGCCTGCAGGGACAACCAGATGACTAAAGGCCAACAGTGTCAACATAATCAACAAAAGTCAGAGCAAGATAGCACCACCTGATCTCAGTTGTCCTAGTACAGCAAGCTCTGGATATCCTATCACAGCCACAGCCCAAGAAAACCTTAAAACCAATCGTAGAAAGATGAAGCATTAAGTGAGGAATGAACAAGTTCTTTAAAGAAATATAGGAACACACAATTAGGAGAAGGAAATGAATAAAACTGTTGGAGACCTGAAAATGGAAATAGAAGCAATAAAGAAAACATAAACTAAGGGAATCCTGGAGATGAAAAAAAAAAAAAAAACCTAGGTAAGAGAACAAGGTGCAAGCCTCACCAACAGAATACAAGAGATGAGAGAATCTCAGGCATAGAAGATACGGTTTGAAGAAATCTATACATTGGTCAAATAAAATGTTAAATCTAAAAAGTTTCTGATACACAATATCCCAGAAATCTGGGATATTATGAAAAAAATCAAACATAAGAATAGTAAGAATAAAAGAAGATGATTCCCAGCGCCAAAGCCTAGGAAACGTTTTGTTTTTTAAATCATAAAAGAAAATTTCCCCAACTTAAAGAAAGAGATGCCTATAAACATATAAGAAGCTTACAGAACAGAAAAGAGATTGGTCCAGAAGGAAAACCTTCCCACCACATAATTATCAAAACACTAAATGTACAGAACAACAACAACAACAACAAAAAGAATATTAAAAGATGTAAGAGAAAAAGGCCAAGTACCATATAAAGTCAGACCCATCATAATTGCACCCATGCATTGATGATATGATAGTATATATAAGTGAAGCCAAAAATTCTACCATAGAACTCCTAGAGCTGATAAACACCTCCACAAAGTGGCTGGTACAAAATTAACTCAAAAAAATCACTAGCTACCCTTTATAAAAATTATAAACAAGCTAAGAAGGAAATTCGGGAAACAACACTCTTCACAATAGCTACAAATCCAACCCTGCATACCGTAGCTAAGACTACTAGTAATGGGATCTGAAACCTGAAATGGATACCTCCTGCAACCAGTCAAGACTTCTAATGGAGGGATGGGAACACTAACCCACCCATAAAACCTTGAATCACAAATTTATCCTGCCTACAAGATGTGCGGGGATAAAGATGGAGCAGAAACTAAGGGGATGACCAATCAATGAATGGAAAACTTGATACTCATCCATTAGAGAGAGCCAACCGCTGACACTGTTAATGATATTCTACTATACTTACAGATAGAAGCCTAACATAAGCTTCATCTTAGGGAGAAAAGATTTAAGGAGCCAAAGAAGTCAAGAACACCACAAGAAAACCTAAAGAAGTCAACTAACCTGGGCCCATAGGGACTCACAGAGACTGAGCCACCAACCAAAGACCAAACATGGGATGGATCTATGCTTCCCTATACATGCATAACTGCTGTGTAGCTTGGTCTTCATGTGGTCCTCTGACGACTGAATCAGGGGCTGTCTTTGACTCTGTTGCCTGCCTTTGGATCCTTTTCCCTAGTTTGGCTGCTTTGACTAGTCTCATGAGAAGATGCCCACTGCAACTTGATAGGCAAGGCAGGTTGTTATCCATGAGAGGTCTCCCCTTCACTGAGGAGAAATGGAGGGGTAACAGAGGCAGGGAAGGCGAGGAAGGGATGGGGAGGAGAAGAGGGAAGCTGTGATCATTGACAAAGTCAGTCCAGTGCTAAGACCTTGTTAGATTGATCAACAGATCTGGAACTTCCCTAGACCGTGCTCCCCCAGTGAATTCCTTAGCCACTGCAGAAAGTAGTGTAGACCACATATAAAGAAACAGACTATCCTCAAAGTCAGACAGTTACTGAACACAGTTTACCCAACTGCTATTAAACCTTCCCATCATGAAGTCTTCCCATTTGTCTTCTTTTATTACATATGAGGAACTACCTAAGACACATTCGTGTCAATCTACTGATAGTTTTCTTTTTAAACTGTTCACGTTCTTCATTGGTTTGTTGTCTTTAATTGGCTGAAATCTTATTTATACTTTCTTTTGTTAGGAACTCACTTTTCCAACAGCCCATGAAAGCTAAATGTCACAAGCCAACTATGTATTATCATAAAGTCCAAGTTGATATGGACAGTGTTCCTTCATAGCAGTATAAAACACTGTTTCAAGGTGGGGGTGGGAAACATTCAGCATCTGGGACTGGAAACACAGACCTAAAATCCCAGGTACTTAGGAAGCTCAGGCAGGAGAATCAGAAGTTCAAAGCATGCCTGGGATACAGAGGGAGTTCGACACCGACATGGGAAACTTAGTGAACTCGTTATCAAAACAGGAAGTGAACGGAGCGGAGGCCATCTATAGCTCACTGGTGAAGTATTTTATTTGTATGCTTGAGGGGCCAAAGATTAAACAAAAAAAAAAAAAAAAAATGTGGAACTTCAATTTTAAGAGACATTTTTTAAAATTGTTCAACTCAAAATGAATTGTCCTTGTCCTCTGCTGATCTGACGCTTGCCACTGCATTAATTCCACTTCCTCACAAATGTCATGATTCCAAAATACATGATCTTCCTTACAGTTGAATAAAAGTCATTATATGTACATAGTGTTTTCCTAACCTAATCATCAGCCACTGGATATTTAAGTTGGCTCCATTTCTTAGCTAGTTTAACATTATAGCAATGAACACGAATATGCAAAGGATCTCTGTGGCAGCAGGTGGAGTCCGTGGTGTATGCCTAGGAGTGCTCTAGCTGGTCATATTCTGCTTCTATCATGAATATTTTGAGAACCCCTAGCACTGATTTCCGTGGTGACTTAGCCAGTTTTACTTCCACCAGCAGTGAATAAAGATTTCCCCTTGCCACGTCCTTTGTTGTTTAACATTGACCATTCTCACTGGGATGAAAAAGAATCTCAGAGCAGTTTTGTGTTTGCCTGACGGCTAACGATGTCATTTGAGAATCCTTTTTGTAGAAAGTGTCTCTCCAGTTCACTAGCCCATTCATTTCTGTATTTATATTTATTTAGATTTACTTAATGTGTCTGCATGTTTAGCCTGCATGTGTGTATGTGCACCTCGTGTGCGTCTGGTGCTCTAGAGTTCAAAAAGAGGGTATCAGATCCACCGGAATGAGAATTATGGATGGTTGTGAGCCGTCATGGTTGGAACTGAACC
This sequence comes from Mastomys natalensis, assembly GCA_021653895.1. Taxonomy (NCBI): domain Eukaryota; kingdom Metazoa; phylum Chordata; class Mammalia; order Rodentia; family Muridae; genus Mastomys; species Mastomys natalensis. Next base: position 87,140 of record JAJTUV010003198.1, read on the forward strand.
CAGGTTCTCTGTAAAAGCAACAACTCTTAATTCCTGAGTCATTTCTCCAGCTACTAGCCCATTTTTTGATGTTTAATTTTTGCACGATTATAAGATATTAGCCCCTGTGGGAAGCAGTTAAGATAACTGTCATAAATATGATTTAAAATACTTACACTCCTGAAGCAAACAGATCAAAAAGGCTCAGTAAAGAAAGAGAAGAGACAAAGAAAAGTCATATGGAAATTTGAAAATACAAATGTGCAATGACTGAACTAATAAAACAAACATTCCCAAGGGGTGGGGCTTAATCAGCAGAATGAAGACCCAGGAAAGAGTTAGTGAACTTAATAATGGGAAGGGGGGGCACTCTTGTGATTGGCATGCTGAAAGGAAAAGAGAAAGTCAGTACTGAGAAAGTTCTAAAAGATATAGTAATTTAGAAATCTCAAGTATTGTAAATGACAGAATACCATAAATGATTCAAGGAGAAAACTGCAGAATAAAGCACCAGACAGACAATAAATGTATTCCTAAAGACTAAAGAGAAAATATTAAAAGCAGGAAGAAAAACAATGAAATATATTACTTATAAAGAAAAATGAATGAAATTATAACAGATTTCTTTTCAGAAGTCCTGAGATTAGAGGAAGTAGGTAATAATGATCAAAAGTGGAAAAAAATACATAAACCTAACATCTTGCTGCTTATGAAATAGTCATCAAAAGAAAAACAATTTAAAAGAAGTCAGGCACTCAAGAAGATGAGATAGAAGGATCACAATTTTTCACACACACACACACAGAGAGAGAGAGAGAGAGAGAGAGAGAGAGAGGGTTATATAACTTCACGATGAAATCCTGTCTTAAACAGAGAAACAAAAGTACATAATTTAAAAAAATGTAGATGTGGGACTGCGTAAGGGTATTCTGGTTCTTGGCTGGGCATGGGCCTAGAACCTCGAGACTCCAAGGGAGAAACGGCAGGAGTTCGGCTACGTCCCCAGAACTCAGGGTCCTGAAAAGCAGTCTAATCTCCATAGACCTACATTGTTCAGTCACGAAGGTCATTACAGCCCCTCCCAAAGTGCACAGGGTGTAACTACAGGCCTCAGGCCCTAGGGATTTACATACTAATGAAGGTCAGAGGGCCGAGCCAATTAACCATTCCTCCCCTCCCCAGACCCTTCCTACTTCTCCCTCCCTATTTAACTCAGGCCTGCCCTGAGTTTTGGGGGGTACTTCCAGATCCATCTACCATCCGCCATGACATAAACCCTTTTGGAACAAGGACTTCCTCGTATCATTGAGGCCTGCAGGGCCCGCCGCCGCCAAAGCCTCCAGCCCATGGAACCTGGGACCTTCCTCCGGTATGTGAGACAGGCTGCCTCCACCTCGCAGGCCCAAGGCTGCTGCCACGTGAGTCCGGGGCTGCCGCTGTGGCCCGCCGTTTTTTCCCTACATGTAGACATCATTGTTCAGCAAAAGAAACATAAGAGAACTGCTTGCCCATACCCCAAAATACTGGCCTTGATCTTGAGACCTATTTTCCCAGAGTCCATATGGCCCTAGTTTAAGTGAAGTTCTGAGAGTCAAGTTTCTTGAGCTGTGTTGGCTTGTGCCTGAACAGCCCTCTACCATACACACAGAGTCGATATTACATTATACTTTGGTAGAATGCTACCTGTGTAGTAATGTGAAGACTTTTCAAAGACATTGTCATACACCTATTAGTAACACTAATAATGTTGATACCTTTTATTTATTGGGCATCTATTACACAGCAGGCATGTTGTAAATAAGTAACCATTAATCCTTCAGACAAGCCCTGTAAGGCAGCTACTACCTGTCAGTGTCAGAGTCAAAGGGTGAGATTATTTCTGGCTGCCCCAACCACTCAGAGAAATTTATTGCTAGATCTTAAAACAAAACAAAACAAAAACAGTTTCCCAGTGTTCTATTAAGAGGAGATCCCAGAAGGAAGTCCAGGTTCAAGAGGAAACAATTGATAACGGGAATTAGAATTCCCAGATGAGGCATTTGTGCTAGGTGGTTTTTGTCAAACTGTCACAGGCCATAGTCCATGGGAAGAAGGAACTTCAACTGAGAAGATGTCACCATCAGATTGGCATGTAGGCAAGACTGTGGTATGATTTTTTGATTGATGAATAATATGGGAGGGACCAGCACAATGGGGACAGTGCCATGCCAGGGCAAGTGGTCCTGGGTAGCATAGGAAAGCAAGCTGAGCAAGTCATGAAGAGCTGGCCAGTTAAGGGCATTCCTCCATGCCCTCTATTTCAGTTCCTGCCTCCACATTCCTTCCTGTTTTGGGTTTCCTCCATGCACTGTAACCCCAAAGATGTAAGCCAAAGAAACCCTTTCCTCTCCTTTTGGTCATGGTCCTTATCAAAGCACTGGAAAATTAACTAAGAGCATTCTAGACAACCCAAAGTAATTAGTATGTATGGCTAAGAGAATAGACTGAATCATTCAAGATGGAACAAGAGAAGAATCTCTCTCCCTATCATGAAGTAGGAGAGGAAGGGTCACACTAGCGAGAAATTATTGTACAAGACGATTGTAATATACTGACCAGTAGAACCCATTCATGTCTTGGAACTTGTGGAATGAGAGGGAATTAAACACTTTTATAGGCAAAAGACATAAAGTGAAGGATCGAGTTTTACAGGAAGATTTGGATGCAGCAGCTTTGTTTCTCTTCCCTTTCTGGAACATTCTTCAAACATTTGCGTGCTTGAAACATTCCTCACCAGACTTATACACCCAGACTCTTTCAGTCTAGCAGCCTTTCCTTGCAGAATGGAATGATGTAGGACCTCTCTCACTTTTGCACTAAAGCAATAGACTTTGACAAAAATCCCTTACCACCTCTGACTCTATCTCCCACCCATCCCCTGCAAAATACGGCACCTAGAGTCACTGGTGACTAAAATCGTTCTCAAGTATAATTAATAACCTATTCCACTAAAAATACTTTAGAGACAAACCAATATGGACATATATTTGAAGACCATCAAGAATAATTTGTGGATTAAACAGGATCTAATTATTTTTATAAATATTAACACAACTTTATAATGACCAACTTTATAGTTTTTCTAGTTCTTTAGCATTATTTAGGGTTTTTTTTCAACCGCACAGAATGCACAATACCAGGTTTTCTCACAGAAAATGTATTTTTATTTCTGTTTCCATATAAGTTGTCTTCCCATGGAACTAGATGATACGTAAGATGCTTTAGATGA
>JAJTUV010003199.1:0-72789 GCA_021653895.1 Mastomys natalensis
GGAAACTCGAATTTTGAGAAAATCTAAAGAATGCTCAGCATCCCAGTCTCAGGGAAATGCAAATGAAAAAACATGGATTCCACCCACACCAAAATTTGGCTAAAATCCAAAAACGGTGACAGAATGTTGGCGAGGATGTGGAAAGAAAGAGGAAACTCCTCCATTGTTGGGGGGATTGCAAGCTGGTAAAAACCACTATGAAGGCGTCGGGGGATCCCTCAGAAAATTGAACTGGTTTCCTGAGGACCCGCTATACCCCCCCTGGGATATCCCAAAGATTTTTCAACATGCAACGGGGCCATATGCTCCATTTGTTTATGGGTTTATTTTTTAATAGCCAGAAGCGGAAAGAACCCAGGTCCTTCAACAGAGAATGGATACAAAAAATGTGGTCTTTTCACAATGGAGTATACTCGCCTTTAAAAAATAAGAGTCAAAAAATTCCCTTAGCAAATGGATGGAGCTAGAAAATACATCCTGGTGGATACCCAATCACAAAAGCACACATGGTATGCACCATGATAAGTGGTATTACCCCAAAACACACAATACCAAGATGAAAACGCAAAAAAACCTCATGAAACCAAGAAAAGGGAGGAAGCCCAAAAGTGGGGGTTTTTTTGTCCTTTTTAAAAACGGGTATCAAAGATTAAACCCGGGGCTCCCGGATCTAAACCCCCACCCTGAAACAGACAGGGGCAAGCTGCCCTCTGAGGGCTTAACAGCAGCTGATCAGAAGTACGACACCCAGAGCCAAACAGGGGATGGAGTTTGAGGACTCTTAAAGAAAAATAGGGGGGAAGGTTTGGGGCCCCCCTAAGGAAAAGGGAACGCCAGGAAGTTCAAAAAGGGAAACAAACCCTGACCCTTGGAGCTCTAGAGACGAACCCCAAACCCTGGGGCATCCCTAGTCTCACGATTTTCCCCTCCATGGACTAAAACGGGCCCCCCGCAAATGTTTAATGTGCAGCTTGGTTTTCATGCAGGCTCAAACATCGGAGGGGGGTACCCCAAAACATAGCCCCTATATGGAGTATGGCTTTTAAAAAAAAACAGGTTCTTTTTTCATGGAATATTATTTTTTTTAAACTCTTTTCGTTTTCAAATACTTTATTGAGAATTTTTTTATGTATATTATAGGATAGGACAAACTTTTATTTTTTTATTTGGGGTTTACACTTGATTTTACTATTTAATATTTTTGCTTTGTGAAGGAGTTTTTGTGGTTCTGAATTTTTTAAACATACTCAAAAAATATTCTTGTTTGAAGGCTCTATAGAATTCTTGTATAATATATCTGACCCTTGGTATTTTGCTTGTTTGTTTCTTATCTTTTATTTTTTTGAAGCTTTTTAAAATTTTTTTTATTTTGCTGAAAAAAAAAATTAAAAAAAAAAAAAAAGAAACCCTTTAAAAAAAAATATAACAAAGTTCTTCAATCAAAACAGAAGTAAATAAATGAAGTTAACTTATTTTTTTGAGATTTAAAGCTCTAAAGTAACCATGTGACTCCTCATCTTTTCGTTACTAAATTTCCCAACAAAATTTCCCAAAACTCCTAAAGATTCTAAATTAACCTATTATTTTGAACTGAAATTTTATGAATATACAAATTTTATGTACTGTACTGATATACATTGTTATTGTATGATGGAAATTTATTGTTGGGCCTTTTGGGGATTTTAAACATTTTTATAGCCCAATATGTGCAGCAATTACCAAAGATTTAAAAACTATTTTAACAAATCCTACCAAAACTAGAATTCCTTCATTTGATTCTCACTGACCTATTGATCTAAAATTGAATTCCTTTGTACATTCTGTCCATGGTAATCAAGTTTATCATCAATACACTGGAATTTAATTTTTAGTGTTTCTACAATACTGATTTTAAGTTAAGCATTTTATTTTCAGAGTTTCAAACTATAATCCAGTGGATAATTTAAGAACAATAGACTGAATTTCTTCTTCTCCCTGTCAGTTATAGAAAGTTAATTTATCCAACCCCTTTTTTTTCCTCTGAAAACCCAAAAGGGGGCGCCCTTTTTGAACCCCGCAGGATGGGGCCCTTTAAAACCCCCCCTATTTTTTTTAAACCCCCGGGGCCCCCCCAAATTTGTTTTTTTCCCCCCAAAAAAAAATCAAAACCTCACTTGGAAAAAACCCCCTTCTTAAATTTTTTTAAAAATTAAATTTTTTTAAACAAAAAATTTTTTTTTTAAAAAAAGAAAGCCCCCCCCCCCAAACCCCCTTTTCCCCCTTTTTTATCAGCCAGATATGTTTCTGTATGTGTTATTTTTCAGGCTTATCCTCTCAGAAAACAGTAAATGGAATCCTACAGAATGAAAGCTATTTGTTTGAGCACCAGAGTTAGGGTTAATCTATGACCTTTGTTAGCCTTCTGGGTTGGAGCCAGTCAGTGAAGATGTTCCCAGCATGAGGAACTAGCACTAAAGTTCTGATGCTGGGCTCCTGAAGGGACAGCTGTCATGTGCTACAACTCTGGTTTTCTGTTTTGGTAAATTTAAAAGCATTCATTTTTTCCTTGAATGTTAGAATCAATATACAGGAGAACCCCAAAACAACCAGAAAATCCAAGAAAGAGATGCTGTCCAGGCTCTTCCTTCCCCCAATAGCACTTTTTTCCTGCAAAATTACGGTCATTCACTGTACAAGGGGCATGTTGGGTTGGTTTGTATTGTAGTATTGGGACTTGAACCAAGTGCCTTTTGCAGGCTAGGCAAGCATGCTAGGATTCTTGCATGTTAGGTAAGCCTCTTTACCCACTCAACTCCCTAAACTAGCCTCAGAGTAAACTTCTTTCTGTAAAAAGACTTGCTAAACCCAAATCCATAAACTTCTACAGTTATCAATATTGCTCTTTTGCTGTTGTTGTTGTTGTGCTGCTGCTGCTGTATTGTAACAGAATCTCACACCATAGACAGGCTAGCCTGAAACACTTACTGATCATTATTCTTTCCAAAGTGGCATAGAAAACTATAGAAAGCCTCTGTCTCGGTGTCCTTAATTCTAGTATTATAAGTATGAGTCACCTTCTTTTCTTTTGGAGGAGGAAAAAAAAACACCATTTCTCAACTCTGTTCTAAAGCTTTTAATGTCTTAGAGGATCCTGTGATACAGTGTTGTAATGGCTAACTCCCTTGTGAGTCTCACTGGGTTTAGAATCACCATGAAAAACACCGTGCATGTGTTTTTGAGCACGTTTCTAGAAAGGGTTTAGCTAAGGATGGATAGGCACCTCAAATATGTGGTAAGCCTCCGTTTTGCTGGGACCCCAGCCTGAATAAAAAGGAGAAAGGAGTTGAGCTCCAGCGTTCATCCCTCCCTGCTTTCTGGCAGCAGGTGCCATGTGACCAGGGATCTCCTGGCCCTGCCCCCAGCATCTTGGTGGACTCCATCCATAAACACTGAGCAAATTAAACTCCGTTTTGTTAATGTTACTTTGTTGGAGTTTTTCTCAGCAATGAGAAAATTAACTAATGTGGGCATAACATTTCCCCCAAACCTAAATTCCTTCCTATGAAAAGCTAGGGAAAGGGCGAACATTGAAGAAACTAAGACAAAGTTTACAAGCACTCAGAGGACTTGGTCCGAGTGTCCTTACACACTTCATAAGAAACTATTTGCTTAAAAAACCCTGTCATTTTCTATTTTAGCTTTTTAGTTTCTTCTAGATACCAGATATATGAAGATGATCAGAGGACTTTCCCGATGAGATTCTTTTATCCTGCATTGCAATATTCTTTTTAAAAATTCATAGTACATGGTACCGTACATAGGTACATGCTCCTAAATGAAGGAAAGCACAGTTGGTAATGGAAATGTAAAAAGAATCCTCTCTGCTCTGGGTGAAGGGTGAAATCGTTGCCCTGAAGAAAACCAAGCATGGTCTTGTTTCTAAGAGGTTACTCTTCATTTTAAAAACAAAAACTTACAACAACATCAACGAACCTCACAGGGCTGGATAGCCATGACCATCTGGAAGGGCTATCTGATGGGGCTTTCTACATAACTCTGTGGTACGGCCTCATGTGCCCATCAGTCAAGCTAACACATACAACCCAAAGCCAGGGCGCTGGGCATGTGAGAGTCTTGGGGAAAATGGACAGAAAGAAGACAATGACAAGAAATGGAAAATTTCTAGATGTGTGAGTGTGTGGACTATATTTGTGTGGTGTGAAAACATAAAAAATGACAAAACTGAAACAAACAAAAACTTGTAAGCCACGTGGCTGGAGAAGTCACAGCACAGAGACTACCCAAAATAGTGTCATGTAATAAAACCCCGCAAAGACAGGAAAGGAGTCCTGCTAAAAATGAGATCATGGCCCAAAGGGGGAATGCAGAAATGAAAAAAGGGGGGGTGCCAATGTTAAAGCTGAGAAAAGGAGGAAGAATTTGAAAAGTACGCTCATACAACTGTGTAAGATGGGGCTGCGAGGTGGAGGAGACAGTGGTACAGGGGTTGGGATGAAATTGGACCAAGCACTTGTGTTTAGATTTGTATTTGTTACACAGAGTGCAAAAAGGCAGGACATGAGTTTCTGGTGCACTTGACTGAAAAGAATTGTATAGCATTTCTACTGGCCAATAATAACCAACGTAGGTATTTTAAGCTCCTGCTCACAGTAAGAACATGAAATATGAGATTTCTTTGGAGGGAATCTAATTTAAAGGATGTGTGTGACTTGCAAAGACCGGCCAGGGGTGTTGTAGGAAATAATGATTACATGGAGATGAATGGTGGACAGTGGAAGAACTCCCATTGTAAAGATGGAATTCTTCACAACACCGCCTCTGAAAGGGCATAAGGGCAAAATCGGACAGGAGCGCCAATTCGGTGCTAAGACCATAACCAGAAGCAAAGGTCTGTCAGTCAGGGGTCCATTGCTGAACAAATTAAACTGAGATGGTCAACTTACAGAGAGGAAAGGCTGAATGGCTTCAGCCACACCCTCATAGGTTCTGTCTGTCGTTCATTGACCCTGCAGCCTCAGAGCATATGGTGCAGGGAAATTCTCCCAACAGGTACAGAATGAGTGCATGACATAGTTTAAAATTTGTTTCTATGTAGAAGAGCTTCTGATCCACTGAAGATTTTCTATGTACCTTGGATTGCACTGGGCACAGTGAATACACCAGAGTACGTTTCCGGACACTGTGAAATCAGGACTTGGCTGCAAACACAGAAGAAAGAAGGGGATTGCAGAGGGAATCATTCTGCACTTTTAAAACTATGGGATGAGACATAAACACATCCTCATTTCTTTGGATACATTGCAGAGGACCAGTTTTGGCTAGAAGTTTCTTTTGAAGATGCTTAATAGTGTAGAGATGGCTCAGTGGTTTACAGTGCCTCTGCTCTTCCAGATGACCAGAATTGCGTTCCTACCACTTTACTTCAGGGAGCTCGAACCACTCTAACTCCAGCTCCGGGGATCCTCTTTGGCCTCCACAGACATTGCATTGAGTTGCACATTACCTCATCTCAATCATGTCCCAAGCATACACATCCGCACAATAATAACAAAAGTAAATCAGTAAGGGAGGTGTTATTAATTTTTTAAGATGTTAAAACAAACTATATAAATTTTGGGGAGCAGAAAACTGATTTTTTAAAACTATGAAAATGCACATAGAAGACAAATGTTTGCTTAGAATCAAGCAGGAGATTGAACTACACAATCTGGCATTTAAATATAGCCTTAGTGAGATTTTTTTAAAACTTTAACAGAGGAGAAACTCTCATTCAATACTTACTTTCTGCATTTGGTTTCCTTTATTTCTTGAATAGCCTAGAGTCTTAGTATTTGGAAAGTCAAGGCCAGAGATCATGCGTTCCAGGCCAGCAGGGGTTGTGTGATGAGAATCTGTATCAAAAATACATCCCCATTCAGTAAAAACAAAGAAAAAAGAACTTGCTAAAGAAAGCAGCATTTGGATTGTTCTGATTAACTTACAAGATGGGGGCATGTAAGATTCAAAGTTAGCACTATTGGAACAGTTGTTTTGGCTTTTTATAATAATAGAAATAGTTCTGTGGAGTGGATTATTTTACTGTTGTCTAAAATAATTTCAAGCTTAGAATCCACTGTGCATTCTGGAGAGTGAGCACGGCTATTTTATTTTATTTTGGTTTGGGCGTCTGAATACTTATGTCACTAGATTGCCTTTCTCTCTGGAAACACCAGCGAGAACCTAGACGGAGCTAATTATCACTGAGGAACTGCGGCTTGCTTCATATTAGGCGCACGCACATTAGCATCAAAGCTAATGGAGACTGAGAGAGATGGGTGTGATCACCCAGTGAGCCATCTGGTGAGCGCGAGACTGGCCATCTAAGACTCACCTTTCCTTCTTGCCATACTGCAAACCACAGAGTGGCTGTGTCTCTGAAGCCCAAGCAGAGCATGGGGACCTTCGGAACACCTCCTCACTACTCTTTGCTCTGTTTGCAAAGCCCGCCCTGTCCCTCCACAATTCTAGTTTGTTTCCATCCAGCACAAAAATAATATCACAACATCACTTGGAAAAACCACCCTTGGCATGATATTCTTATTGTTGATAATATTGTGTTATAACTTTTTAAAATTATTTCTTTATTTTTGAGATTATAAGTATATTATTTTGCCCTTTCTTCCCCCCTCCAAACCCTCCTATATATCCCTCCTTTTTTTCAAAATTAAGAACCTCTTTTCCATAATGGTTGTTATGAGCATATATATATATATGCATAAATATGCATATATATGTAAATGCATAAATACAACTTATCAGCCAGTATAATGTTTCCTGTATGTGTTATTTTTGAGGCTTATCCTCTCACAAAACAGTAATGGAATCCTACAGAATGAAAGCTATTTGTTTGAGCACCCAGAGCTGGGTTAATCTATGACCTTTGATAGCCTATCTGGGATGGAGCCAGTCAGTGAAGATGATTCCCAGCATGAGGAACTAGCACTAAAGTTCTGATGCTGGGCTCCTGAAGGAGACAGCTGTCATGTGCTACAACCTGGTTTTCCTGTTTTGGTAAATAAAAAGCATTCATTTTTCCTTGAATGTTAGAAATCAATATACAGGAGAACTCCAAAACAACCAGGAAATCCCAAGAAAGAGATGCTGTCAGGCTCTTCCTTCACCAATAGCACTTTTTCCTGCAAAATTAGTCATCCACTGTACAATGGCATGTTGGTTGGTTTGTATTGTAGTATTGGGACTTGAACCAAGTGCCTTTTGCAGGCTAGGCAAGCATGCTAGGATCTCTTGCATGTTAGGTAAGCCTCTTTACCCACTCAACTACCTCACTAGCCTCAGAGTAAACTTCTTTCTGTAAAAAGACTTGCTCAACCAAATCCACAAACTTCTACAGTTATCATCATTGCTCTTTCTGCTGTTGTTGTTGTTGTTGCTGCTGCTGCTGCTGTATTGTAACAGAATCTCACACCATAGCACAGGCTAGCCTGAAACACATTACTGATCATTATTCTTTCCAAAGTGGCATAGAAACTATAGAAAGCCTCTGTCTCGGTGTCCTTAATTCTAGTATTATAAGTATGAGCACCTTCTTTTCTTTTGTAGGAGGAAAACACAACACCATTTCTCAACTCTGTTCTAAAGCTTTTAATGTCTTAGAGGATCCTGTGACTACAGTGTTGTAATGGCTAACCTCCCTTGTGAATCTCACTGGGTTTAGAATCACCATGAAAAAACCCGTGCATGTGTTTATGAGCACGTTTCTAGAAAGGTTTAGCTAAGGATGGATAGGCCACCTCAAATATGGGTAAGCCTCCTTTAGCTGGGACCCCAGCCTGAATAAAAAGGAGAAAGTGAGTTGAGCTCCAGCGTTCATCCCTCTCTGCTTTCTGGCAGCAGGCGCCATGTGACCAGGGATCTCCTGGCCCTGCCCCTAGCATCTTGGTTGACTCCATCCATAAACACTGAGCCAAATTAAACTCCTGCTTTGTTAAGTTACTTTGTTGGAGTTTTTCTCAGCAATGAGAAAATTAACTAATGTGGGCATAACATTCCACCAAACCAAAATGTCCTCCTATAAAGAAGCTAGAAAGAACAGAACCATGAAGAAAACTAAAGACAAAGTGACAAGCACTCAGAGGACTTGGTCCCGAGTGTCCTTACACACTTCATAAGATCTATTTGCTAAAACCAATTGTCATTTTCTATTTTATGCTTTTTAGTTTCTTCTAGATACACAGATATATGAAGATGACTCAAGAGGACTACCTGATGAGATTCTTTTTATCCCTGCATATTGCAAATATACTTTTTAAAAATTCATAGTACATGGTACACGTACATAGTACATGCTCTAAATGAAGAAAGCACAGTTGGCTAATGGAAATGTAAAAAGAACTCCTCTCTGCTCTGGGTGAAGCTGAAATCGTTTGCCCTGACAGAATAACCAAGCATGGTCTTGTTTCTAAGAGGTTACATCTTCATTTTAAAAACAAAAACCTTACAACAACATCAACGAACCTCACAGGGCTGGATAGCCATGACCATCTGGAAGACTATCTGATGGGGCTTTCTACATAACTCTGTGGTCACGGCCTCATGTGCCTATCAGTCAAAGCTAACACAATCAACCCAAAGCCAGGGCGCTGGGCATGTGAGAGTCTTGGGGAAATGGACAGAAAGACAGACAATGACAAGAAATGGAAGTTTCTAGATGTGTGAGTGTGTGGACTATATTTGTGTGGTGTGAAAACATAAGAAACTGACAAAACTGAAACAAAACAAAAACTTGTAAGCCACAGTGGCTGGAGAAGTCACAGCACAGAGACTACCAAGATAGTGTCATGTAATAAAACCCAGCAAAGACAGGAAAGGAGTCCTGCTAAAAATGAGATCATGGCCAAAGGGGGAATGCAGAAATGAAAAATGGGAGGTGCCAATGTTAAAGCTGAGAAAAGGAGGAAGAATTTGAAAGTACGCTCATACACTGTGTAAGATGGGGCTGCGAGGTGGAGGAGACAGATGGTACAGGGGTTGGATGAAATTGAGACCAAGCACTTGTGTTTAGATATTGTATTTGTCTACACAGAGTGCAAAAGGCAGGACATGAGTTTCTGGCTGCACTATGACTGAAAAGAATTGTATAGCATTTCTACTGGCCAATAATAACCAACAGTAGGTATTTTAAGCTCCTGCTCACAGTAAGAACATGAAATATGAGATACTTTGGAGGGAATCTAATAAAGGATGTGTGTGACTTGCAAAGACACGGCCAGGGGCTGTTGTAGGAAATAATGATTACATGGAGATGAATGGTGGACAGTGGAAGAACTCACCATTGTAAAGATGGAATTCTTCACAACACCGCCTCTGAAGGTCATAAGACAAAATCGGACAGGAGCGCCAATTCGTTGCTAAGATCCATAACCAGAAGCAAAGTGTCTGTCAGTCAGTGTCCCATTGCTGCAACAAATAATCTGAGATGGTCAACTTACAGAGAGGAAAGGCTGAATGGCTTCAGCCACACCCTCATAGGTTCTGTCTGTCGTTCATTGACCCTGCAGCCTCAGAGCATATGGTGCAGGGAAATTCTCCCAACAGGTACAGAATGAGTGCATGACATAGTTTAAATTTGTTCTATGTAGAAGAGCTTCTGCATCCACTGAAGATTTTCTATGTACCTTGGATTGCACTGGGCACAGTGAATACACCAGAGTACGTTTCCGGACACTGTGAAGTCAGAGACTTGGCTGCAAACACAGAAGAAAGAAGAGGGATTGCAGAGGGAATCATTCTGCACTTAAATCTATGGGATGAGACATAAACACATCCTCATTTCTTTGGATACATTGCAGAGGACCAGTTTATAGCGCTAGAAGATTTCTTTTGAAGATGCTTAATAGTGAGAGATGGCTCAGTGGTTTACAGTGCCTCCTGCTCTTCCAGATGACCAGAATTGCGTTCCTACCACTCACTTCAGGGAGCTCAGAACCACCTCTAACTCCAGCTCCGGGGGATCCTCTTCTGGCCTCCACAGACATTGCATTGAGTTGCACATACCTCATCTCAATCATGTCCCAAGCATACACATCCGCACAAATAATAACAAAAGTAAATCAGTAAGGGAGGTGTTATTAATTTATAAGATGTTAAAACAACTATATAAATTTGGAGAGCAGAAAACTGATTTGTTAAAACTATGAAAATGCACATAGAAGCACAAATGTTCTGCTTAGAATCAAGCAGGAGATGAACTACACAATCTGGCATTTAAAATATAGCCTTAGTGAGATTTTTTTAAAGCTTTAAATCAGTCAAATATAGACAAGGCTTGCTCATTTTATAATCAAATTATCTTAATGACATGGAGAAGCAGAGGAATATCATGAATGGAAGTCATATTCTCTACATCATGTGTTTTTTATGTGTATGTGTAGTAATTTGAACAAGAACGGCTCATATATTTGAATACTTGTTCCCCAGTTAGTGGAATTGTTTGAGGAAGGATTAAGGGATGTGGCCTTCTTGAAGGAAGTGTTTCACTGGGGATGGGCTTTGAGGTTTCTAAAGCCTACACAACCCCAGTGTCTTGTGCTTATGGATCAAGATGGAAGTTCTCAGCTACTGCTCCAGTGCCACGCCTGCATACCCGCCTATCTGCTGCCATGCTCCCTGCCATTATGGTTATGGACTATAACCCTATGAAACTGTAAGGCCCAAATAAACTGTTTCTTCTATAAGTTGCCTTGGTCATGCTGTCTTCACAGCAGTAGAAAGGTAGCTAAGGTGGTGTCAGATGATCAACCTGACTATCAGCCTGACTGGATCTAGAGTCTACTGAGAAGTGAGTTTCTGGAATTACCTGTGAGGCTTTTTCTTGATCCAGTTATTTCAAATAAGAAGACCCACTTTAAATGCAAATTTCCCCTTCCAGTAGCAACCCAGAGACAAGGAAGTCTGAGAGGAAAGCTTTTCCTTTTTTGCCTCATTGCCTTCTTATCTCCCTGGCAAGTTTATTTACCCTGACACGGAAGCTGATGCTGTTGGGTTCCTTTGGATATCAGAACTCAGACTGTTCCAGCTTCCACGGGAACTGAAGACCAAAGAGCAATCTCCAGCAACCCTCTAAGCTTTCAGCACCAGGGTGAGACTCAGAGGCCAGCATGGTACACTGAGAAGCAACCTGATTCTTAGCCTCTCTACCGTGAAGACAGCCATTGCTGGGCTATTCAATCAGTATTATGCAATCCAATCTAATTAAACTCTTTTTAATACATATTTGTCCTATTGGTTCTGTTCATGTCAATAGTTCTGATTATTTTAAAGCTTGCACACATGTATTTGCGTGCATGTGCATGCGTACATGTGTGTGTGTCTTTCACCCAGGTGACCTCAGGAACACACTTCCAGGACTTTAATAATAGCTATGGACTTTTCCTAGAAAAGCACAGACAGTGTTTTCAGCTGTTTTGAACTCCCTGCACCGTCATTTTCTTCACAAACTTCTTCAGCACATGAACTTCTTGGAGTCATTTACTGGAAACTGCAAATGGAAAATCAGGGCTTCTATGGGGTAAAGGTGGGACCTAGCAGGGCTTCGGGCCAGCATGCCCCTGCCTCACTGCTCATGATCCTTAACAAGCTGGACTCAGAAATAGCTACTACAGGTAGCGCTGCCTTCTTATGGAATATAAATGCAGAAAAGCAAATAAGTCAACCTAAGAACTTACCTATTGCTGTGGATAATGATTAAATACTTCTACTCTGGCCTCGTCTTAGAAAAGCCCATAGGATAATGTGGGAGCACCAGCCTGCCTGGCTGACACAACGTGGTGATAAGTGTTACTGTAAACTAAACACACACGAGACCGTCTCACTCTGCCCAGGACAGACCTGTAGGAACATCATAGTGAAGCCTGGTTAATTTGTTGGTTTGTTGGTTTTTTGTTTTTTGCTTGCTTGTTTTACAATCCAACTAACATCTTAGGGCTTGAGGGAGAACTGGGGTAGGGGGATTAGTAGTGGGGAGACAAGATTCCAGTTCTAAGATCTGTGGGAAGGTCTAAGATTCAGGTCAGTGAGTCTTGACAAATTTTCCTTGAACAAACATAAGATGATTACAGGAGTTTATTATTGTAGGGAGAGTGCTCCTGATGCACAGTTAGACCCTGGCAGATTTAGAAAGCGCCCTGCAGGAAGGCCATTCCTGCTGGTAATTCCTCAGGAAAGAATGTCACTTAAAGTGACAGCCTCATTTATGGCATGCTCTTTCCATCGGACAGAATAAACCTGATTCACTTTACTAAGCATTTAGAGAGGCATGACAGGTCCTTTCAAACTGGCTGAAGGAAGCTAGACTTCCTTGTATCTGACTTCTCACAGAGTGGCATGTACCCTGGTTACCCAAATCAATCTACTGGCTATTGAACACATCCTTTAATTGGCTCTGGACTCAACAGCAATTGCAATCAGAGGCGTTATCTACCTTCAAGGACCACAACTTGCCGGTGAGTCCCAGACATCAGGAACTCTAATCTGCAGCACCTATTTCTACTGAGATGACTATAGTCACAGATAGAGTGGTGTCTTCGGGTCCAGTTCTCTGCTATTTCTGGATGCACTTGGAACAAGATCATCTTTGCCAAGTTTGGAGTCACCTTCCCTCCAGGGGCCCTCAGACCTTCTCACTACCTGCCTTAACTTCCAAACTCAACTCTCCCTGTAAACCTTTTCCTGACCTCTGAGAGCAGTGTAATCCAAGACTGTTGTCATTCAACTCATGAAGGCTTGACAATGTCCTGCTATCAAAACTAAGCATCCTACATTCCAGAAACTCAGACATGTAACTTGTCTTACTAACTGCAGGCTGGAAACCTGACATGTGACTGTTGTTCCACACTTTTCTGGCTTCAGCATCTCAAGTACCAATACTTAGTCTCCCTATGATCACCCCGAAGAAAAAAATAATGGCTTAACATGTATTCCTGATATTGCAAACAACTCTGCACAGTGAAACATGATTTCTTTTTCCTTGATGGTAACCAAGAAGAGAAAAGCAACAAGAAGAGTCTAACTAACTACTGAACCACACATGTTTAATTCTATACCCAATGCACAGCCAACAGCTCTTCTTATGTGTCCAGTGCAATCAAACCTATGTCACATAGATCTGAACCACAAAGACCCCTCGAGCAGATGAGAAAAACAGGATAGAAGAGAGATAAGTATATATATTCTAACTTATAACTGACTCACAGGCTGACTGGCAAGATGCGTGTGAGATACACACGTCCCTTTGGAGTCAGGGAAAATGTGTTTAAAGTATGGAAGGAGAGTGCTTGCAAGTGTTGGAGAAGCATGTGCGCCATGTGTTCATATCACTGGCTTGTATATGACCAGGGTCTGTGGTTTCCCCTCCAGTATACCTCTGCCTTGCCTTCCTTCCTTCCTTCCCTCCTTCCTTCCCTCCTTCCTTCTTTTTCCTTCCTTCCTTCCTTCCTTCCCTCCTTCCTTCTTTTTTCCTTCTTTCCTTCCTTTCTTTCTTCCTTCTCTCCCTCCATCCTTTCCTCCCTTCTTTCTTCCTTCCTTCCTTCCTTTCTTTCTTTCTTTCTTTCTTTCTTTCTTTCTTTCTTTCTTTTTCCTTCCTTCCTTCCTTCCTTCCTTCCTTTCTTTCTCTCTTTCTTAGTTGCATGTGAGTATTTTGCATTCATGTATATAATGTACACCATATACATGCAGTGCTGAAGGAGACCAGAAGAGGGCATTGAATTCTTTAAAACTGGAATTACAAGTGGTTGTCAGCTACAGTATGGGTGCTGGAAACTGAACCCACGTCATCTGTAAGGGCAGTGCATGCTCTTAACTGCTCAGATCTCTCTCTCTCTCTCTCTCTCTCTCTCTCTCTCTCTCTCTCTCTCAAGTCCCTGCTTTTTGTTTATTATGGGTCTTGAATTTCCTCTTGAGGCTAAAATAAAATTCTGATGGAAGTCTGGAAATAAAACAGGAGGGTACATCTGCAGACATCCATTTTTACTGCTCTTGGAGTGTGCTTTGGAGCTGTGACTGTTCGTTGTCGGCAGCTAATGGGAGCGGGGTTTGGAAAGTGCTTTATTTCTGGTACTTTTCTAATTGGGTCAATAAACAAATACACTAGTCAGAAACTAGCTCTGCAAGCTTCTACCAAGCAATGCATCTGGAGATTGCCCTGGAGACCCTGGCTTTAATTAGTTTCAGTGGGGGGTCTAGAGGCTCTTCATGTCTTTAGAATTTTCCAGTGTCCCATGAATTTAGGAAATAGTGACTAAAGAATGACTCCAAAATGAAGCATCTAAAAGTGTAGTCTGATTTTGTTGTTTTCTGGACAATATTCCTCATTAGACAATATTCCTCTCAGTGATCTGCTTTACACATTTCTAAAATTGAGGAAATTTGGTTCTGGCTGTAGCATTATTGAGTAAAAGTAATAACCCATATGTGTCATGTTAGATAGGAAAATCAATAAATCATGGGTATACATAGATTCGATGCAGGACCAATTTCCCTTTTAGACCTAGATACACTGTCATAAAAAGAATCTGTATGTAGAACAATAGACTCATTACTGTCCTAGTTTCGAAGATATGAATATGTGGAAGAAGGCTGAGGATGAGGTTCAATTGGGAAAATGGAGTGATCGTCTAGTATGACTGAAGACCTGGGTTTTATCTCCAGCACCATGTAATACCTGACATGGTGCCTCTCACCTGTAAATACCAGAGTTGGAGACAGGAGGAGCAGACATTTAAAGTCATCTTATCTACATAGTGAGTACTTATGAGATATATAAGACACCCCCTACACACTGATAACACTGTTAATAACACTTATATATCTAATACATCAAATACCGCAATATAAGCAATTTTTAAAAATCGGAACTCTCCTTTGTATACTGAAGGTGAATTACTGGTATATGAGTAACTAGTGTAATTAAAACTAAGTGAAACTATGTAGATATGGAGGCAGCAATCACCTCTTGCTGTAACAGAGAGGCATGGTGACTTGGTAAGCAGAGGAACAAGACAGTGGCATTCAACAGGAGCTTCAGGGAGTGGACCTCATCCTATTCAAACGGTCCCTGGAGACTCTGTGCGTTAATGATGGTCAGAGAGTGAAGCCCCAGAATCCAAAGATGTTTCCACAAGTCTTCCCATCAATCAGTACAGGAAGCAAGTCCCTGACTCACCCCCTTGACAGGCATTAGTCCCACTGAGCACAGCTCCCAGGTGGACTTCAGCCTCCTGCCTTGAATGTCACGAGGCACAATGAGGAATATAAAATAATTTTGAAATGGCCTCGCAATTCCCAAACAGAATGGCAGAAAACTTGGGGAATACCTGAAGTGGGCCAGGCATGGTCCTTGGCTCACCCCTCTGACCATGGCATCGAGACATTGATGATGAGGCTGTGTTCTCTCTGTGTTGCCAACTCCATCAGAGAACCTATCTGATGTCAGCCAACTTGTGGACCTTGCAAGGTCCCTGGAGAGCTAGGCCTGGCCTGGCACAATGCCATTGTATCCATTTTCTATGAATCAAAACGTCCATGCCCAGACAGATTCAATAGATGAGTAGACACAGGCTTCTTCTTGTGTGGGAAAAGCTACATACTTGGTGACCATAGTTACCCATGATGGAATTTAAGGGGAAAAAAAGAGCAATCTGTTCCTACAAAAAAAATAATTCGGTGTGGTTCTGTGATCCTCAGAACATCCTCAAATCTGAAGATAAGCCTTACTTGTAAGACTGAACAATTAAAAGCATAGAAACACTTGCATTCCTGCACTGAGACTTGGATTCAGATTCAGTAAAGCCAGAATAAAGGCTCTTGGTGATGATTTACCAGTATACAATTCAAAAGGCAATCTCCTTCACTTTGCCACTGGAATAAACAAACCAAACACACCCCAAGGATCATCCCTAGATCCTCATGGTGATTAGCAGCTCACCTGTGCTGGCCTTAGCCTTCCCATGGAATGGGAAGAAAGAAGTCACTTTCTTAGTCCACGTCTTATCTTTCTGTTCTGAGCATCTAACTCAAGTCTTTACTCTTTCCCAGAAAGCACTTTAAAAACAGTGATATGTCTGGTCATAAATTGCTTTTATCTGTAATGTTTTCAATTTTTCAATCATCTACTAGTATTGTTCTGATTCCTTTATTTCACTTGTAGAGTTTTGTAAACGACTCCATTTGGAGTCTTTTTATTTGCTGGTCTCACGTGAAGGGGTTAACTTCTCCCAGCACAGTTAAAAGCAGAGGCTTTATTGTCCAAGCCCCTTACCCAACTCTCACAGTTCTTATGGACCAGGGTTTTTGTTCCGTAAGTGCTAACTTTAAGCTTTAATTTATTCCCATGTCAACCAGCATCAGCACCTGTGACCTGCTCACCTCGTGGGATTCTTTTTATAGCTGCTTCATTAACTGACTCCTGTGTTATCCTTTGGGAACAAGAGATGCTCCTGCTGCTGACCATGCCCCAGTGAAGGCTGCTGCCAGCAGGGGTTATCAGCTCTGCCTCTGAGGTGGATACAGTTCCAGAGAGTGATCTTGGAACTGACTGCTTGTCTTTCTCATCTCCTTATTCTACTGTCCTATTGAGATTTCTTTGCAAACCACACAAAACTTTAAAACTTAGTTTTGCTACAGAATAATACCAGGGACCTGAGAGAATGGCTCACTGGATAAAGTTCTTCTTGCACAAGCAGGAAGACCTCAGCTCAATCCCTAGGACCCATGTAAAAAGCCCAGTGAAGTGGTCCTGGCTTGTAATCCAAGCATTTGGGAGATAGAGACACATGTGTGCACATACCTGTACACATACATGGCCTGATTTTCAATTTCTCGTTGTCTTCGTGTTTAATACACTAAAATGCATATTTAAAAATATTAACTTTATACACTAGTGATGGCTTGTATATACTTGACCCAGGGAATGGCACTATTAGAAGGTGTGGCCCTTCTGGAGTAGATGTGTCGCTGTGGGTGTGAGCCAGTCTTCCACTAGCCGCCTTCAGATGAAGATGTAGAACTCTCAGCTCTGCCTGCGCCATGCCTGCCTGGATGCTGCCATGCTCCTGCCTTGACAATAATGGACTGAACCTCTGGACCTGTAAACCAGCCTCAATTAAATGTTGTCCTTATAAGAGTTGGCTTGGTCATGGTGTCTGTTCACAATAGTAAAACCCTAACTAAGACAACACAACACTTTTGGAACAAAATTTCGTCAAAGATTACAAACAAGTGATATGTTCAGATTTGTAGTTTAGAATCAATAAAGGGACACATTAAAATAAAGACAGCATAAGGAGCTTTGTGAGTCTGTGTCAGTAACAAAGTCCACTGAGGCAGGTTGTAGAGCAAGAGGGGCATCTATCTTGAAGAGTCAATATAAATTGAGGAACGGTTATTGTAGGACTGAAGAATGGGCAAGGAAGAAGATACTGTCATTGTGAAGGCTAGTTCTAATTGTCAACTTGACATCATCTAGAACAGTGGTTCTCAACCTTCCCAAAGCTGTGACCCTTCATGATGTGGTGACCCCCAGCCATAAAATTATTTCATTGTTACTTCACAAATGTAATTTTTCTAGTTATGAATTGTAATGTAAATATCTGACATGCAGGGTGTCTTTTATGCAACCTTCGTGACAGGGTGGTTTGACCCCCAAAGGGGTCAAAACCTATAGGTTGAGTACCGCTGATCTTGAATCACCTGGGAAGAGAGTCTCAATGAGTCCAATGTCTACATTTGGCTGGCCTGTGGGCATGTCTGTGAGGTATTGCATTAATTAAGTGATGTGGGAAGACTGAGCCCACTATAAGTGACACCATTCCCTAGGCAGGGGATCTTAAACGTTATAAAATTGGAGAAATACAGCTGAGCACAACCCAGCAAGCCAGCATACAATGCATTCAAGACCCTGACTGTGGGTATGATGTGACTAACTGCTTCAAGTTCCTGCCACTGTGATTTCTCTGTAGTAATAGACCATAACCTGGAATTGTAAACTAAGCTAAACCTTTTCTCCAGTAAATTGATTTTCATTAGGATATTTTTTTCACAATAACAGAAGTAAAACTAGGACAGTTATACATTCTAGAATAATACAAAAACTTGTGATTTTTCTTGTATATTATATAGATCCAAATGTGAAGCATATCTCAACACATACAGCCCTCCAAAATTCTTGTGCGTGTGCTAATAATGTTCCCAGAGTCGTTAACTACATAAAACAATATGAACAGCAACCCTGAAGAAATATGAAAGAAACCAGACACAAAAGGCATGTACAGTTTATAGAAAGGGCCAAGAGCCAGTACTAATGTGCACTGTTAAAAGTTAGGAAAGTGGTGGAGTGTGGAGGATGTGGGATAGCATCTGGACAAGAGCCCAAGAAGAAGTTGGAGGCACATCTATGCTTCTCCATCCAGGTGCTTGTTGTATGAGCATATTCATATTTTTTTTTAAATTTGACAACCTATACACTTACACTACACATACACTTTTCTTAAGCATATATGTGTGTGTATATATATGTGGGGGGGAGGGCATGTGCATGCCACAGTGTATGTGTGGAGGTCAGACAATAATGTGTGGGATCTCTTCTCTTCTTCTACTCTGTGGGTTCCAGGGATCAAATCGGATCATCAGGCTTGGTGGCAAGTACCTTTACCTTCCTGGGCTATCTGGCTAGCCTATAAGTATATCGTGAATGACAGAATTGCAAGTCCTTTTACAGTTCTAGGTTTCCAATGTTAATTCATGACTGTTGCTTCCCAAGTTTATAAAACCACAGCCTGTCCTTCACAGCATCCTTCAGGCCAGAGAATAGTGACTCCCTCTTGCAGAAGTAAAACTTTCCAAATCATCTTTGGAACTAGATGTCCTCTCATTGAATGATTTTTTTTTTCAGTCTTATGGATGCGATTCATTTCTTGCATCAGCTCTGCCAGAGCATACTGCCACACAGCTGTGGAAAATTAGAGCGAGCATGCCACATCTGTTCTACAAATGCAGATCAGTACAACACAGCTGCTGTCCAGCATGTCACCCCAAGTATGAGCTGGTGTCCAATGTGTCATCCTGAGTGTGAGCAAGACACTTTAATCTATCAATGCAAAATTACATTTTCCTTGTGTTTAACTAAGGACATGCAAAAAAAACAAAAAACAAAAAACAAAAAAAAACAAAAAAAACAAAAACAAAACCATGAAAACTGAGGAGTTAGCACACCGGATAAGATGGGGAGGATGGGGAGATGCTCAGTAGGTAAAAGGGGGGAGGGGATGGCTCAGATCTCTTGAAGATGGGATATTAAGTGAATGTATACATATACACACATATACATACATATACATAATATATATACATGCAGCTCACTAAAATGGGCATTTGGGGTTGAAAAGTTAGCTCAATTAGTATAACACTTGCCACAAAAGCGTGACATCAATCCCCAAGAATCCATGTAAAAGGCTCGTCATGCTTATAATCCTCGTGCTAGGGAGGCAGAAACAAGTGGATCCCTGGATCTTGCCAGCCAGCCAGTCTTCCTGGATAGCAGAGTGACGGATTTGTTGAGAGACTCTCACAAAGGAAATTAGATGTAGAGTAACTAATTTACGCCGTGACTTGCTAATATTTCTTTCTCTTGAGGGATATATGTAGGTGGCTTCCAGTCACCTTTCTTGCGTAGGTTCATGTGTGTGCTAATGTCTCTGTGTGGTTGGACCTGCACCTACATATACATGAAGACCGGAAGTCAATGCCATGTGTATTTCTTAGTTACTCATGAATTTAAAGTTAAATACAAATATTATTATCCCTGGAAATGATGACAGAGCACCAGTGGAATGAAGACTAAGGACTGAGAAGTTTCAATCACATTAATGATAAGTCAGTATTTCCTCAATAAGCACATGAGGAGAGTAAACCCTGGCTGTTGACACCTGCAAGTTCCTTGCTAAGAGTCACACGCATGTCCCCATGGACCAGCTCTGATCTCTCCTTTGCACTGTGGCATCCCACCAAGCTTGCCAGGGGTTTTCCCAGACATTTTTGGACCGAATCATCTTTTGTTTAATTATCAGGTGAGCTTTGCTTTGGAATTATTTAAGATCTACAGAAAAGTTGTCAATAGATATGGGGTCTTCATATGACCATGTCATCTGACACTCGCAAGGCAATAGTGTCTCGTGAATAAGCCAGCATAAGAAGATCACTACTAACTACTAACTACGAGCCACATTTCATTCCAGTTGCCACAGAGTTGTTAGGGTCAGAGCCTGGGTCCCGGCAGCTAACAAACCAAGCTCAGCCACCATCTTTAATAGACCAATTAAAGAGATAGAGTAACAGAGAAACACAAGAAACGGATGTGGCCACATCAGAAAGAGAAACGAGTTTCTGTAACTTGGCAGCCTCCAAGTCCATCTTCATGGTCTTGACATGCTCAGTCAGACATCCAAGCTGCCACCTGCCACTGTGACCACGAACATTTGCTAAGGGACAAATCAGAAATGAAATTCCAGCCTTCATTTGCAATTTCACTGTGATGCAACAGGCAGCACCTGACTGACAGATGCAACATGAACCAAGGCACTGGGCACAGGAAGGGGTACTCAGCAGGAGTCACATTGGTGTCATGCTGTTTCCATCTCTCTGAAGCACAGCACCAGCACCACTCTACCCAGGCAGTCACACCAACTCTCAGAGCTCTTCTTCCAGAAGGTACCGGAGGATCAATCTTGGCAACAGGCCTTCCTTGTAAATAGGCTGCACCTGGTCCTGTCAGTCCTGTTGAGTCAACAATTCTTTGTCTGCAAGGTAGAATGAAGAGCAATGCAGAAGAGAAAGGGTTTATTTTGAGTTGTAGCTCCAGAGGGGATGTAGTCCATGATGGCGGGAAAGGCACAGCATCAAGAATCATGACGCTGGCCCGGAAGTCAGGAAGCAGAGATGAAGAACAGGATGTGCCGCTAAGCTGTACAACCTCAAATCCCTGCCACAAATGATGCACTTCCTCCTGCAGGGTCCTACCTTCTAAAGGCTATATAACCTGTCCAAACATAACACCAGCTGGGCTCTGGGTATTTACCATATGTTGCTATGAGGCCATTTCATTTTCAAACCACAGCACATCTGCAAGGATGTGGGAAGGTAGGAGCTGCTGGGAAGCATACTGGCTTCTTTCATAGCTACACATTATGTACCATGTATGCATGGTACATCTTGGATTGAAAGCTGCTGGTTTGCTTCTTGACTGACCCCCATAACCACATAGCAGCTGTTTGTAGCTATTGCTGTGTATTACCCTGTATGCCAACCCTCTCTCTAGCTCCAGGCACCTGCATATGACAGGACACACAGAGATTGTCCAACAGCGTCCTGACACCATCACGACAAGCATCTAAAAGCTCCCATGCTAACAACCTTCAAGAACTGGAAGAAGCAAGAGAGGGGACACACGAGCTTTTGAAAGCAAGTTGCACTCCACTGCAAAGTGAGAAACACATTTGGTGAAAGCAAACTGCCATCACTCATAAAAAGCTATCAGGGCTCAGTCTCTAATTAGAGAAAAAAAAATCAATAGTGACTCACTTCCTTGTTAGAGGAATCGATTTTCCTGATAAGCTCGAAATATTCCTGGACTTTGTCTTCATCATTTTCTGACAAAATGGCTGAGCTCCAGCTCTCCCCAGATCACATGTTACATTGAGATGAGTGGTTTCCTGATACTTGGAGTCACAAACCAATCTCCTTAAAGAAGCTGCATCCTCCAGGCAGGCAAATAGGAACAGAAGCCAGCCTGCAATGACAGATAGAAGGCATTTGAAATCCAGAAATCCTGATATGGTTAGGGGTCTTCTGCTTTGCACACGGACTTTAATGCTGATATGGACATTGAACTTCACCGTTCCTTTTCAGATAAATGAGCCTACCCCTTTGCACTTAGAAGACCCACATCTGTGTGGCTGGAGGGATGGCTCAGCTGTTAAGAACAATTGCTGCTCTGGCAGAGGGCCAGGGTTGGGTTCTCAACCCCCCTACGATGGCTGACAACTGTAACTCCAGTTCCAGGTAATCTGGCCTTCTCTAGCACTGCACACATGTGGTACATATACATATATGCATGCAAACATGCATACAGATAAAACGCATAATAAACCTTAAAAGGACTTCACATTGTATTTTATACTTTCACTGTTGAATATTTGTTTTATGCATTTATCCACAGCCATGCACTTATCCACAGCTTCAGAAGGACTATTCTAATTGTATAGAAGTTCACTGAGATATATAGATTTTGAGTCTGGTTAATTTTGATGAGTGGAGTTGTTGTTGCTGTTGGTTTTTTAAAGTATTTTTATAATAAAAATTTTAAAGATTAGAGTTTGAACAACCTCTCTCTCTCTCTCTCTCTCTCTCTCTCTCTCTCTCTCTCTTTTCTCTCTCTCTCTCTCTCTCTCACACACACACACACACACACACACACCTTTTCCTGTCTCTTACTCCATTCCTCTATATTTTGTGCCTTCATGGCCTTGAGAAAAGTAATTTCACGGTTCTGAATTATTTCTTCATATTTAAAAGGAGATCGTAGTGTGTTTGACATGCATGCGGGCTCAGAACAATCCTATGCAATTCAGCAATTGTGTGCAGTAGGTATGAGTCCAAACGCAGCAATCCATTTAACCCTCACACGACCCAACAACAAAGATCCCAAAGTTATTCTTATTTAGAAACAAGTCTATAAAGACTTAGAAGGTCTTAAGTACTTTTATTTTTACCCAATCTTACTCCATACCCAGGGCTACATGAGACACAAGATCTTTTTTAAAAATATATTTTTATTAGATATTTTCTTTATTTACATTTCAAATGTTATCCCCCTTTCCCTGTTTCCCACCCCTCCAAAATCCCCTATCTGATCCCCTTTCCCTGCTTCTATGAGGATGTTCCCCCACTAACCCACCTATTCCCACCTCCCTGCCCTAGCATTCCCCTACACTAGAGCATCGAGCCTTCACAGGACCAAGGGCCTTTCCTCCCATTTATGCCTGACAAGCCCATCCTCTGCTACATATGTGACTGGAGTCATGAGTCCATCCATGTTTATTCTTCCGTTGGTGGTTTAGTCCCTGGGAGCTCTGGGGGTTCTGGTTAATTGATATTATTGTTCTTCCTATGGAATTGCAAACCCCTTCAGCTCCTTCAGTCCTTTCTCTAACTCCTCCATTGGGGACCGGTGCTCAGTTCAATGGTTGGCTACAAGCATCTGCCTCTGTATTTGTCACACTCTGGCAGAAGATCCTCTCAGGAGACAGATATATCAGGCTCCTGTTAGCATGCACTTCTTGGCATCCACACTAGGAGACACAAGATCTTAATGACTATGTTCTTGAACTTGTCACCCAACCTATCTTGCTCTAGTTTCCAGTAGTAATCACTTCCATGCAGGTGTAGTTAAACTTGGTCTGTAATGAACAGTTGCTGCATCGCTGATTGAAATGTTGGCAACTAAAACACCAGTCTTCCCTTCTCCTCCTGCCGACATGTCTCCGTCTAGCTAGAAGATCAGGATGGTAGATGTGTTCAATAAATTATAGGGTTTGGAGGCTTCTTTCCCTTAGGAAGGAATTAAGTCTTTCATGGTCACATAATAATAGTCATAATTAATATCAACAGAAAGATGGATTAGCAGCATTAACAGAAGGCTGGTGTGACAGCTGATATTCTCTGTCAATTTGACTGGGCTGAGAGATCCCCTGATGGCTGGGCAAAGTGTCACTTCTGCTTGTATCCTCCAGACTGTTTCCAGAAGGGGTCTGCATCAGTGGTTGCTAATGGGTGATGGCCCTCACCAGTATGGACAAAAGTTGTTTGGTCTGCTGAAACCTGGTGGTATAGGAAGGTAAACGAACGTTCATGTTCTCTTCTGATGCTGGGACATCCATCTTATACTTGCTCTGGCATCAAAGGCTCTGCTTTTCAGACTTTTCATAACACCCATCCTTTGCTACAAAGACTTGATCATTCATGCTCTGGGAAACCAGGATCTGTTTAGAGTAGACATGAGAGACTATGTTCCTTTATTTTTCTGGAAAGTTTAGTGGCATGGGTCATAGCAAAGTGGAATTACCAGAAAGCCACAGTAAAAAAAAAAAAAAATAGATAGATAGATAGATAGATAGATAGATAGATAGATATAGTAAACAATATATGTGTGACATAAGCTGCCATGCTGAACTTCCCAGTACCATTTCTCTCATATCCAGCAAAAAACAACAACAAAATCTAAGCAGCAAAACAAGGGACCATTACTCTGGTTTTCTTTGCTTCTGTGATTTAAAGCAACTTAGAAAGGAACAGCTTTATTCAGCTTACACTTTCAGGTTTTAGCTCAGCTCTGAGGGAGTCGAGGCAGGAACATAAGCAGGAACTTGAAGCAGAAACCATGGACAGAGTTAAGGAATTTAATGTTCAACACACTTTACCATCAAAACTGTGAGATATATTATATATATGTATATATATATATATATATGCTCTTTCTCTTCAAAGCTCAAAACGCTCCATTTTCTAATTTTTATGCAGTCCATGTAATTAGCATAGTTTTTACATTTTTAATGGATCTAGGAAAAGGGAGGAATATTTCCATGAAAATTATATACAATTTCTATCCCAAAGTTTCTTGCAGGACAACATCTGTTGATTGACACAGTGTTTCTGACCACACCTATTTATTGAAGTGATGTCTCTGGCTGCCTTCTGGATTAAAAAAAAAAAAAAAAAAAAAAAAAAAGCATCATAGAATGCTTGAGTTGGAGTCTGGCAGCGTCCAGACTAAAATATTTCCTGTCTGACTCTTTAAAAGAATGTGTGTTGACCTTTTCTTCCATATGCTCATATTTTAAGACAATGTGTTTTAACTGATAAAAATATAAACATTCAAGAGAGCAGACCCATGGAGCAAACTTACTTAGCCTTTCTGTTTCACTTTTATCAGTAGAAGGCAAATGGTTTAGTAAAACTCTGGGGGCTTTGGGCCTGGAGACGTATCTTTATGCTACCTTTGCTTTAGTGTGCTTTAGGCTACCTTTATGAAATGAGTGTCACTGGATAAAACCACATGAGCCTTCTCAGTCTCCGTGTACTTATCCATTAACTCAGACCTGTGTGAATTTAGCCCTGCACCTACCACAAAGCTCTCAGGTGATAAGCCTCAATCTTCCATACCCCAGCAAGCACTATGCACTGGAGGAGGCACTGCAAACAGGCACAAGGTCAGCTTGCAGCATCAATTGCACAACAATGAGAATAAGGAACAGACAAGAACACCATATACCAGCTTATAACCCCAGCACTTGAGGTGCTGAAACAGGAAGATTGGAAGGTTAAGGTAAAGTAGAGAGCAAGTCTGGGGTGAGCATGGGAATGCATAAAACCCTGTCTCAAGAGTGAAAGTAAATGCAATGAAACATGATAAAGTAAAATAAAATAATATAGCAGGCAATCCCAGCCTGCTTCTTTCAGCTGACTTACGGGCTTCCTGGGTCCATTTGGGGGAAAACCATGACAGGATTCACAGACCATTCAGTTTCATCTGTCCTCCTTCACAGGTCTCTAGACATGTGTGCTTCTCATTACATGTGTGCCTGAAGCCAGGGTGTTGTGATCCCAGCACTTAAGAGGCAGAGACAGGAGGATTTCCTCAAGTTCAGTCAGTCTATTCTGTATAGCAAAGAGACATGATTGAAAAAGGAAGGAAGGAAGGAAGAAAAGAAGGAAGGAAGGAAGGAAGGAAGGAAGGAAGGAAGGAAGGAAGGAAGGAAGGAAGGAAGGAAGGAAAAACAAAAGAAAAGAAAAGAAGAGAAAAGAAAAGAATGAAGGAAAGAAAGGTTTGAATACTACAATTCTAGTTGCTTCTCGGCCTCGACATAACTCCGGAACTCCAGCTCAGCATCCTCATGACAGGGAAGGGTTGGAGGGCTGAACACAGCTGGAATTTGTTCCCCAAATGCTTCAACAAGTTGAATGACAAACTGAATGTTGTCTCTCTGCTGCCGGAGTGATAAACACAGTAGCACCTGCCTTGTGCTCGTCCCTCCTCCCCAGCCCCCAACTCACCACACCAAGGCTGGACTTCCCTGTTGCCATTTTTCCTGCTCATCACCTTCCTCTTTCCTGGCTCTCACCCTAGTTTCTTTCCATCTCTTGCAGGTTTTTGGTGGTGGTGGTTGGTTGGTTGTTTATGAAAAGTGTTTTATTCTTAAATCTCATATCCTTGTTCTCTGCTTCTAAGTCAGTGATGTAAGACAGCTGAACAGCAAAATGTGTCAGTGTATCAGTTCTAAGAGAGACTGCTATCTCCCCAAATGGGGTCTGAGGGCCATGCCCCTCCTCCCAGGACAGTTAAACACAGATGTCCATCATCCTAATGGAAGAAACACCACCAACAACTATTCCAGAGATAAGACCGAGTGCAGGAAGACCCTGCTCAAATGCATTCACTGAGGGAAACCAGACAGACTGAATGATCCATAAAAACACAGGGCATGTGACTGGCTGGAATTCATGTCTATCTCTGAGACCACCACCACCCCCCCGAGGATGAAGTCTCTCAGAAAGATGCTTCTCTCAGTAACATGGCACTTGAGTTAGTTACAGAGCATATTTGCATGTGGGCCTGGGAGAAACACAGAGACTGGAAGCATGCAAATCACATGATTCTCTGGAGTTACATTCTTGGAGTTAAGTTCCACAGACAACACCAATGCCAAGTTGGCATAAAGACATATGTAGCCCCTTTTCAGGGTTAAGCCAGAATGAGAGTCAAGATAACAGGAAATGAAGCCAGTCCTGGGAAGAAATGAGAGATCGTAGAGACTTAGACACTGTGTCTGACCATCATGCTTCCTGACTGGAAAAGGGGAAGGGGCCACACTGGTTAGTGAGGGGCTGTGTCAAACCCACTAGGGATCTAACAGTACAGAAGAGAGAGAATAGCCAAGAGGCCATGGTGGTAGCTTGTTGACAGGAAGTGTAGCATGACCACAGCTAGCAGCAGTAGTATTTGAAATGGAAACTTAAGGGTTCTTTGGAAAGTCAGTTATGTTGGATGGTGTTTTGCTGGGACAAACAGGTGAAGGAACGTTTTGGGGAAGCAGACACAGGAGAAAGGATGTTCTGCTAAAGCAAGCACAAGAAAGGATATATATTAAAGGATTCTTTGCTGTCAACATGCATGTATTGGGATGCACCATAGAGAGAAATGCACCAAAAAAACTTCTGGTGGTATGTTGCAATTTCTTGCTGCTTCCTCAGACTCAGGCTGATTGGCAGAGTGATGTCAACTGAGACAGACTCATGTGCTGAGGCAAGACTCCTTGGAGGGCACATGGTGTTTGAAAGGAGTATAAAAGGACTCATGGACAGTGATGAAGTCTGAGCTAGGCTTGCTTATAGAGCTAGCTGTGCAATGCTTGCTGATCTCACATCTCCACATCTTCGCTACACTGAGAGAGACACAGCTGAGAACTTTTCCTGGCATCCCTCCTGGTCCCTCCTGCTGACAAGTGCCAAGGCCGAAGCTGGGTTGTCTCTGCTAGGTAGTAGCACTACTGCTGATTCGTATTTGCTATCCAGACACTACTGAACTGGACTGCTCATATGTCCATAAAGTGTTTACAAGAAGATTGAGCTGCCACTGCTGATCTGTGAACTGAACTGCTGATTTCCAGACAACACAGATGGGAGTTGCTTCAAAGAATCATCTCTAAACAGGTTCACTTCCCCCATATCCTTTCTTTTCCACTACCTCTGGTGGGTGGTGGGCTAATGTTGAAGTAAATATTTAAAACGGCGTCTCCCAATCTGGCTTGTTCTTAATCAGCTGCCATCTTCCTGACTAGCCTAGGCCTGAGGCCACAAGGGCAGCAGCTTATTTTTGCTGCAGCTCAGCTCAGGCCACGGGCTCAGGCCGCCAGAGACACTAGCCCAGCCACCCATGAGACACCAGCGTGGGAGATGGCTCTGCCAATCCACCACGCTGTCTCCACAAGGCTGAGCTGAGCCCAGACCATCCCGCCATCCACTCGGTACCCGGTAGAAATGAGACTCTAATGGTTAAAGATTATCCAATAGCTTTAAATATTTGGTAATGTTCAAATATTAAGATGCCCACATAATTAGAATGTTAACAGTTAGCTAACCTAGATATAAGTTCTTTCCCAGGACTGCTCTCGGTACATGCATGGTCATCCATGGCTCTTCCATCTCTCTCCTTTGCCCCTCCTCTTCCTTCTCCTCTTCCTCCCCTTACTCATCCTCTTCCTCTCCTTACTCCTCCCACCCTAGCTCCTCCCAACTTGCTGGGAAATTTTCCTGCTACAGGCTAAAAGGGAGGTTAAAGTGCTTAAGAACCATCATTAAATGTAAGATTTGAAAAATTAAACGTTCAGGTATTAGTAAAGTCAGTCTGAGGGAAAGCTGCTATATTCCAGATAAGCATGGCCAGTTCTCTCACGAAGAGAGAAAAAGAAGAAGAAAATAGATACCAGGAGTATAAAGACTCTTTTTAACAACCTACGGAAAGGCTCCTCTAATCTCTTTCCTCAAGAAGTCTCAAGCTTGTCCTGTCATCAGAATAAAACATACATATCATTCCAAATTTTCCAGGGTGCTTTCCTGGGGAAAGCATGATGTGCCTACTTGAGAGCCATGGAACCAGGATGACTCGTTGCTGGTTCTAGCCAGCAAGTTAGAACAAGGCTCATCTGTCTCTGAAAAGAGGGGCTAAGGGCCAGGAACAAACCCATAGTGGGCTCACATGGGCCAATACATTGCCCGTGTATCTTGAGTTTTTCCTCGCTTACTCCAGTGTCTCCTTCAAGTCTATTCAAGTGCTAACCTGACACCTGACTTTAAATTCAATTTCCCTCCTTTAGCCTTTTCCTTCTGCTTCCTTCCATCCAATATTGGCACAAAAAAAAGTTTCCAGATGTTTCCCTAGGTTCTTCCTTCAGAGCATCACCTCTGGTACAATTGGCTCCATAGACGTTGGTCTAAGTCAGGAAAGATGATAAGGCTTCGTGTCCATACAGTTCTTCCAGGAATACTCTACCGTCAGCATGATGAGCACAGAAGGATCTTTGTGAGGAAGATGAGTCACTGTCCTCGGGATGACAAGTGTGACTGAGACCAGGTCAGAGTAGTAGGGACAATAGCAGGAACAGTCTGCTGCAATTGAGTCAGTTCCTTTTCCACTCACTCCGTGCTAAAGTTGCTCCAGCCCAGAAAAGACAGAGGATGAAACAAGAACTCAGTGGTGTGTTGTGCAATTTCTTCTAACCGTGCTCCTGCTCCTTTGAGAAAAGTGACAGAGATATAAACAATGAGATCAAATAGATTAAAGAATCAAGGCAAAGGCAAATAAAGTCTAGTCCCAGGAAGTCTGAATAATAATTGTGGCCCCGAGACATGAAGTTTTGCCTGGAGATAGATGGGAGGCAAATTTGACGTGAGACTTTTTAGCATTTCAGGAAAAGCAGTATCAGCCACAGGCTAGTGAGTCCAGAAAATGTTTTCTAAAGAGAAGAAGAGAGTACCCAATGAAATGCAATATTGACCAAGGAAGGCCTTCTTCGTGGTTTTTCAAAATTGAAACAGAATTGTAAAGATGCCTCTCTTGATGACACGATCTGTTAATCCTTTCTTTTTCCATACCTCAGTTCAGAATAATCAATTAAGATGGGTACACCAAATTGTATGCAATTAAATGAAGGGCGAAACTGTCCTGGGCTCACAAATAAACTGAATAATTCATTGACTAATGAAAGCAACTATCATAGTTACTCGCATTTCCATTTAATTTACATTATTATATTTAGTCCTTTGGGAAGTGTGGGATCATTCCGCTCCACTTTTAGAAAAGGAAAACTAAGACTTAGGAGGTTGAGTACCTTACTCAAGATTCCATACCTAATGCTGTAAAGAGAGCTGACTTGATTCACATTCTTTTTACTCCATGTTGATTTTGCTTTCAGTTTTTTTATTGTTTCTTTTTGAGCTTTCCATTATTCTCCTTTATTAATAATATACACCACACACATGTGTATATAAATAATTTTAGTCAATGTTTGTTTAGTACTATATACCCACAGTATACTGCTTAGAAAAGTTTCTGAAATATAGGAAAGAACTTGAATCATCTCAAAGGATTGCAAAGAGGCTGTGTGTAGTGCCTAGAATCCTGGCACTCCAGAAGCTGAGGAGTTGAACACACACTTAAGGGTCACCCTGAGCTACACATGAGTTCTTCGCTGGCCTGGGATAAGCAGGGAGATGCTATCTCCAATAACAAGGACAATATCCAAAACAACAGTACTTTTGTTATCTCAAAACAGGAGTCCACAGGAATAGGAAGTCATTGCTTAGCGTTGATTGATTGGTCTTCCCACCACCCAGAAAATCAACTTCCATTGGCCTGGTTGCCATCTTCACAAGGGAGCTCCAGAAGTTTCTGTCATCAAGTTTAAATATAACCTCATGTAGCAAGAGAAAGATCATATCTTATTTTAAATAGCACTATTGGGACACAGCTCACATACTTTCTTTGTGTTTGTTCTATTTCACATTGAAAGTGGAGTATTGTAATATCTATGGCCAAGCTGCCTATTTATCCAGATATTTATGTCAAGTTTGCTTTATGTATTTTTGTTCCCTGTTATTAAGTGACTATGTGTTTATAACAGAGATTTCTTGCAACTTGACCCGGTCACTATTGAAAAATGCCCATCTTTACCTCAAAGAACATAATTTGCTTAAAGAATATCTTGTCTGATACTAGTGTGTTTGGCTTTCTTGTAGTTGCTCTTTGTGTGGCATAACTTTTTCTCTGTTTTCATTGTATCTTTCAACTAAAAGTGTGTTTTCTGTGGAACACATATAGTTGCATTTAAGTATTTTATCCAGTTTCATAGTCTCTGTCTACTGGGTTGTCCATTCTCAGTTTGTTACTGATATAATTAGATTTATGTCTGACATTTTGGGTTTTGTTATCTGCATCTTATGGTTGTTGGGATTTTTTTTGTTGTTGTTATTGTTCTTATACTTTTCCTTCATTCTTTCTTTTGCATTAATGGGTATTTTTTAACATAGCATTTTAATTTGTTCAATAATCTTAACTGTTTTATTAGTCATCCTTAGTGATTACTCTGGGACACACTATAATATTTCAACTTATCAGAATTAGTTTCTAAATTACAAATTGTAATTATACATAGAAACAAAAACTTCTACAATCCTATTTTCTTTCCCCTTTTTGTGGAATTATATAGTTGCATTAAAAAAAATGTTGCTAGTTCAATAGTGTTTTGTTAAAGTTACCACTTTATATAATTTTGCAAGATCTATTTTACTGCATGTGTGTTGTGTGTGTGTGTGTGTGTGTGTGTGTGTGTGTGTGTGTGTGTGTGTTGGAGGGAGGGGGTATGTTCATATCACTACAGATGCCTGCAGGACAGAAGAAGGCACCAAATCTCCTAGGTCTGTGGTTAACTAGTACTTAAGAGTAGCCCAATCTTGTTATTGAGCATTACCAAACTTATAAAGCCTTTGATTAACATTTTTTATAAAAAGTTACTAACAAAAAAAAAAGAAGAAGAAGCAGGAGGAGGGGGGTGGGATAGGGGGTTCCTGGGTAGGGGGATGGGGAAAGGGGATCACATCTGAAATGTAAATAAAATATCCAATTGAAAAAAAAAAGAAGCAGATATGGACATGGACTTCAGTCTTGAGTCTGGAGGCAAAGATGTCTCATTTGCATATCCTATCAGCTAAAAAGAGCATCTAAGAAGGTTGGTAGGGAAGAAATCTCACTTCTCAGAGGGAAAAGTATTAATAATCTTAGTTCCTTTTAATACCTGATATAATTTTTCAGTGCATTTCCCATCTAAACATTTAATTTACTTTTAGGCAAGTGATGGTTTTTGAAAGTCAGATAATAGTTGGTAAGTGATATTTTGTAATTATTTGTTGTAGATATGCAGACATGTATGTGATTTTAAAAAAAAATTAACTTTCATTCACTGAACTCAGTAAATGTGCTTATTAATTTTAATTACTTTCCTTCATATGGTTTTTGAATTGCTAAGCATTCACAAGTTGGCTTTGTATATTTTCTGTTCTAATAGTTACTTAAATATACTAGGTTGTATATGAATAAATGGGTCCCATGTAAATCATCATTTCCTAAAATCTGATCTCAAATAAAATTTATTCCTCTAAAAAAAAAAAAGAGAAGAAGAAAGAAAAAAGAAAAGAAAAAAAAGAGTAGCCCAACCAGGTTGCTGGGAAATTAACTCACATCCTCTGGAAGAGCAGGTAGCCTCCTAGTCACGGGTACTCCTTGCATTTCCAGGGGGATTTGAATGTCTGTCAGGTGCCACTTGCTTTCAGCCAGTAGACTGATGGTTTTTCTTATCAGCTAAATTTTCTAGAAATTCAGTCTGTGGATATTCATGCTATTTCACCCTTATTTTAATAAGACAACTTTGGTAGATACATTGTATTCTTAATTGGTAGTATTTCCCCCATAGTCAGGACTTTAAACATATTATCTCAATGACTTCTGACTTCTATTATCTCTATAGGGAAGTCATATAAGCCATAAGCTTGCATAAAAGTCAAGATTTCCTTGTCAATAAATCATTGTTCTCTTGATGATTTCCTTCTCTTCCCAACTTTTACATTTTTATTATAATGTATCTGTTTGTGAGTATTTCTACAGATTTAATCTTCTTGGAGTTGTTTAAGCTTTCGAGATTTGCTGTTCCACAGGTGTGGGAGTGCTCACTCCTTATCTCTCAGTAACTGTTGCTCATTTCTCCTTCCTGACTGGCACTCCTGTGACACCCACTTGTGTTCTGTGTTTCTTTTACCCTCTGTTCATTTTCCTTCATTCACTTGACTATTCTCTCCTTTCGAATTCTATAAACCTTATTGATTTATTTTCACACTTATTTCCTCCATATGTTTAATTTTACTATTAATTTCTTTTAATACATCACTATTTCCTTTAGTCTACTTTTTAACTCAATTACTAATGTTTAACCTTTAATAAAACTTCTGCACTGTTATTGATATATTCTGTGTAGTAAGATTATTGATATAATATACTCTTTAATTCTTTTATCATGGCTTATTTACTTTTTGAACACAATTGACACTCTGAAGGAAATATAAAGTATCTGAAATCTAATCTCTTTTAAAGACTGTTTTTCTACCTACCCACTTTCCTTTATGATATGTAGATCATTCACCCCTATCTCTTTGTGCTTTACATCTTTCTTTTTTCTGGAAATTAGATATATCAAAACATATATTATGACAACCTTCTGTACTGGGACTGTCTTCAGAGTATTTCTGATATTTGCTCGTTTGTCTGGTAACCGGCTGGGTTACTTTGTGAATACTCTGTCCCATCTTTCAGTGTTAAACTTCCTAGCTTGACTGCCAGTAGGAACTGTGTTGGGTCACACCACAGTCCCTCTGGGATATAAATTGTTAGGCAATCATTATCTTCTCTTATCACCTTGCACATAGGGAGCACAACACACCCTTGTTACTCAGAGCTTCCTTCTTTGTCTCTCTCTACCTGGATGACGCTTCTTCTGGAAGAATCAAAACATATTTTTCTATTTAACAAAGGTCTTAGGTCAGTGTTTTGTTTTATTTTCTCCTCTCTCTCTCTCTCTCTCTCTCTCTCTCTCTCTCTCTCTTCTCTCTCTGTCACACACACACACACACACACACACACACCACACAGAACTAGTAATAATTACTACTACTATTATATATAATTTAATTAAAATAGAGTCTACTGACTATGGATGTGCCTGGAGGAAAAGGTGATTGCTTTTTATGCACAAAGTCCTGGGTTTAAGCCTCAGCACAATCTCCTCTAAACATGGTCTTTGCCTGTCACACTCACTATATTATTCTTAGAACTGAAAACAATGTCATTTCACAAAGTAGGATCTCACCAGATTTTGTTCCATAAATGCATGAGGAGATCAATGAAGAACAAATAAATACTGATTCTTCATACTCTCCACTGGAAATAAGAAAAGGTGTTCCAGAGAGGAAAGGGGCTGAGCAGAGCATATTCCGTAAGAGGAGAGGGTTTCCATCATCCCTCCCTCCCTTCCATCCTTCCTTCTTTCCTTCCTTCATTCCTTCCTTCCTCATCATCAAGGAGATGACTCCAATTGAACAGGCTCATCTGCCTTATGTCTTGGCTCTGAAATCTCACAAATCCCTAACTTCAAGGTGCTGGTACAGGAAGAAAAGTGAATTTGACTTGTGTTTAATTTTCATAAGCACATTCAGTCTTTGGAAATGTGTCCAAAGACAACTGTAAAGAATTGTACTATGTCCCTGGAGAGAAAGCAGCTCTAGGCAGTCTTTACAGTTACTTCTTTCTGTTAGAATTCTTTCAAAGATTCTTCCAATGGACCGCAGGGAAAGAGACTCAGACCCTTAGTATAATGAAAAGATTCTCCAGGAACCAGCGGTATTCCTTTCCATGTGTGTGTCATGTGGCCCATTTCCTTACCTCCTTGGCTCTCTTCCATTCCTGAAATGGATCTTTGGCCTCAGTACAAGTGACCCTCCTGCCTGCAAAGTTTGCCCTTCAGACACTGCTGGGAATGTCAAGAGACACTTAATTCCTTTTAAGTCTTAACTCAGATCTCTCATTCCACCAGGTGTCTTCTCACCGTCCCCAACCAAATATCCTCCTATGTTAGAATACAGCTACCTACTGTAACAAAGAGACCTGGGGTGCAGGCTGATGTTGTCTCAGACTTCTTTAACACTTCATTCTGAAATGCCCACAAAGGACTCCACCCCAGTCAGTTGGATCAGGCTAAGGGCATGGAGAAACACTTATGGGACCAAGTGTGATATTAAAATCTTTCACATCTTCTTGAATCTCATGGACTGACTGGAAGTTGTGATGGTTTGGATGAGAATGGCCCTCATAGGCTCATATATTTGAATGCCTGATCTTCAGTTGGTGGAATTGTTTAAGAATGATTAGGAGGTGTGGTCTTATTGAAGGAGATGTGTCACTGGGGTGGGCTTTGGGGTTTCAAAAGCCCATGTCATTTCTAGTTGACCTTCACTCTGCCTCCAATTTGCAGATCCAGATGTCAGCTCCCAACCACTTCTCCAGTACCATACCTGACTGCCTTGCTGCCATGCTTCCCACCATGATGGTCATGGACTCATCCCTTTGAAACTGTAAGCAAGCCTGCTGTTTTCCTTTATGAATTGCCTTGGTCATGGTATCTCTTCTGAGAAGTAGAAAAGTAAATAAGACAGGTATCAATCATAAAGCCACGACTGACTGAAAGAGAGATGAGAAATGCTGAGTTCTATCTGAATTTCCAGGAAGAAAAGAACTTGGATTTTTGAAGTAGTAAATCTGCCTCATCACTTTATTATATGTTTGATAGAACCTGACATTTCTGCTCCATGGAGCCCAATGTGACTATCATGCACATATCTTTCAAAGTTCTTAGAGGCAGATAGATATTGCTGTGGCAACTTCTGTCACATCCGCCCCTGAAAAGTAGGCTCACAGTGAACACAGCAGGAGGCTATCTTATTGGTCACAGGTGTAGGATATCAGTCATTTCAAAGAGCAGCCTGTTAGGACACCTTTGACAAATAGGTTGGCTAGTAGATCATAGAGAGGGGGACCTATGGGCAAAGCTTAGCTGTTTCTATTCATCTTAAATCTTGTTGGGTATTGAAATCCGTTCCTTCAAGGGATAAGTTGAAGACTAGAGTGTTTTATGAACTACAAGAAGTTAAATGGGTTATAGACATCAACTGAGAGAGCTTGGTGAGGGAGGGACTCACACACAGGCCTCCACCAAGGCCTATGGAGAAATGTTGTTATGTACATTAGTGAATGACAGTCTTTAGTTCTATCCCAGTTAGTCAAATATGTGTCATGCATGGGTTCAGAGCCAAGAGCACAAAACTGCTTTCTTCTTTGAGGAGCCTGGAGACTTGCAAGGGATCCAGGATCAGTTTGTTTTGGAAATACCCCTTTGGCAATTTTCAGAAGAATAGGCAGGGCAAGAGAAAGAAAAAAGACAGCCTGGGAGTAGGCTTTCATAGTCCAGACAAGAGATGGCATCCTGTTTTTCTTTTGTTCTCTTTCCTTTGTAGCTTTGTTAATCATTCTCTTAAGGACAAGCAGGGCAGAAAGAGATCTTAATGAGAAGGGTTAAGGGGTTTAATGGTCCTTTGCATGCCGATGAGGGACAGAGTTAAGGCCCAGAAGTGGATAGCTGCTGTGCAGATAAATGTCACTGGATTGATGTGCTGTGCTTAGGGGATCATGCTTTGTCTAAATTCCTTGCTCTCTTCCAGCCCCTTACTATTGAGAAATCTGAACTGGAATTAAGAAGCTCTGGGCTCTCAAGCACCTCAGACATTGAGACTATCCAGTCTTCTCCAGGAATCTGCCTTAACATTCAGCCTCTACCTTAATCCCCTTAAGTGAGAAGTTGAAGGCAAGGGGTAGGAGCCCACTCCAGGGTGTTTGTATTCTGTCATTTGTCAAGCAAGAACATGCTTTCTGCTAGCTCTTTGTTTCTCCCAGGCTCTGAGCTAAAAATAGAATTTCCAAAGAAAGCTCCCCTTAGGTGGTCCTACCAAGACAATTTAACATCATCAGCACTGAACCTCAAGACAAATTCAGAGCACTCCTGGATTTGATGTGCCCCATTTTTTCCCAGGGACCACTGCATTTTGTAGACCAACTCTAAAAAAATGCTCACTAGAAGAGCAGGTCTAAAGCTAGGAATTAGGACAGGAGGTGGAGTGGGGCCAGCATAGTTCAGACTCAGTGCCCAGCATTATAAACTGTTCTGCCCTGTTTTCTCCAATGTGGAGGTTTAAAGTATTTGCCTATGAAAATTACACTCCTCTGAGCTTTCTGAAAAGCACAGTGATTTTGTGTAGTGACGTTTTCTTTTTCTCTTTTATTTTTTTCCAGTCCAGCCATTGCCCGACCCCCGACCCCCTCCTACAGTTCCTCATCCTACTCTTCCTTCCCCCTGTCTCCAAGAGGATGTCCCCCACCCCATCAGGCCACCCTACTCCTTGGGGCCTCAAGTCTCTCTAGAGTTAGCCGTTTCTTCACCCACTGAGGTCAGACCAGGTAATCCTTTGCTGTATTTGTGTCTGGGGGCCTTGGACCAGCTCATGTATGCTGCCTGGTTGGTAGCTCAGTGTCTGAGAGATTTCAGGGGTCCCAGTTAGTTGAGACTGCTGGTCTTCCTATGAGGTCTCCCTCCTCCTCAGCTTCTTCCAGCCTTTCCCTAATTCAACCACAGGGGTCCCAGACTTCAATCCAATGGTTGGGTGTAAGTATCTGTGTCTATCTCAGTCAGCTGCTTATTGAGCCTCTCAGAGGGCAGCCATGCTAGGCTCCTATCTGTAAGCACATCATAGCATCAATAGTAGTGTCTCGCCTTGGAGCCTTCCCTTGAGATGGGTCCCAATTTGGGCTGATCACTGAATCTCCTTTCTCTCAGTCTCTTCTCCATTTTTGTTCCCGTAGTTCTTTTAGACAGGAACAATTCTGGGTCAGAGTTTTGACTGTGGGATGGCAACCTCATCCCTTCACTTGATGCCCTGTCTTTCTACTGGCGATGGACTTTACAAGTTCCCTCTCCCCACTGTTGGGCATTTTATCTAAGGTCCCTCCCTTTGAGTCCTGAGAATCTCTCACCTCCCAGATCTTGGTACTTTCTAGAGGGTCCCCCAACTTCCACCCCCCTGCTGAGGTTGCATATTTCCATTCATTCTGCTGGCCCCCTGGGGCTTCTCTCTTGTCTTCCCCCCCCTCCATAACTAATCCTGTTTTCCCCTTCCCCCCTCCTCCTCCCCTTTGGTGACATTTTCTTTCTAAAGTACTTGGGATGGAGACAGCTGCTGAGCACCACAGGTGGGTTCTCACTCATTACCGCAGACACATTGATTCCCTGAGGCAGCCTTTAAGTTGAGTCCTTGTGTTGTGGCAAAGTCATTCTAGGCAATATGAGGAAGCCTGGCCTGGACCAGGTGTCATCTCTCTGCCTGTTGCTGTGGAAAGTGGCAGGGCACAAGTGTGCTATGCCTGAATCCCAAAAGCAACTACTGAGTTGTCAGGGTTGGCCCTACCCAAATGTCTTTTCTGAGGCATGGCCCTTTAAGATACATAAGTATACAGTCTATCATGGTGCCAAAAGCTTCAGAGACAGTTTTAATACTTGGTCATTTTTACAGCCCCCCTCCCTCACCCCCACTGTCAATGTCTTAGTTTCTAATGAAGAAGAAATGAAAACTATACAGAGTGAACCAGTTTAGCTTGCCCAGATATCAAACATTAATATGATGAAAATAAAACTTACGAATGGAGGCTGGAGAGACAGCACAGTGGTCAGGAGTACTGGCTGTTTTTGCAGAGGACCCAAGTTTGGTTCTAAGCATAAACATAGTGGCACATAAACCTCTATAACTCCAGTGTCAGGGAATCTGATGCCCTCTTCTGGCTTCTGTGGGCACCATGCATATGCAAACATGCAGGCATTCATACATGTAAGAGTAAATCATTTTTTAAAAACAATAGTACATCATTATACTTACAGAGCATCATCCTATCTAAAAATGATGTCACCATGGACCACAAGCTTTTTCACCTATATATTGACTCAACATTTGAACTAAGCACCTACTATGTGCATTAGACACATAACAACAGCATGTGTCCTATTTTACTTCACTCTGTATATATCAGTTATGCATACAACGCTATGGCAAATGGTCAGAGGTTCCTCCCCTCCCACCGATCTTGTGCCACATTCCAGATTCTGTTACAAAATCCTACTCTGTCAAGAGAATCCTCTGCTGACCCTGATCCTGATGATCAGTCACCCAACCACCAGGGCAGGTAGGGTCAGGCGGATTGCTGTCCAGGGTACAGGCAACCTTCCTCCACCACACAAGGGGAAAAGTCCCACCTGAGTTTCTAGCTGTGGTCTTTTGCATAGCACACATACAGGACCCAAAACCCAATTCTGCTTGGGAAAAGTCTGTCTCCTCCACTGTCCCCAGATTTTAGGTTAAAAATGTTATGTGGCTTATTTGTATTTATACAGACAGGAAGAAAGGGAGGGGGACTATAACTAAAAGAATAAATAAAATAAGGTCATTTAATTACATAGCGGGTTTTATAAAATACTAGTTAATAATGAAATCCTGACCTACCTTTGTCTGTTAATTCTAAATGCAGTGTTTATTTACTCATTCTCAGTTTCCCGAGCTTTCTCTTTCTCTCTTCCTTCCTTTTCGCCTTTCTTTCTTTCTTAGTTTCTTTCTTAGTTTCTTCCTTTCTTTCCTTTTCCTCTTTATTATTTCCTTTGAAGCAGTGTCTCGCTCTTCAGCCTGGGAATCTTCTTGTCTCAGGGCTAGAATGACTAGTGGAGAAGAGGACAATGGCATGGGCCTCCCAGAAGGGAAGGTCACCAGAGAGTAAGACATGATGACATTGTTTGGTGTATGGGTAGGCTCAAGAGAGAAGGAAGCCATGTGGCCTTTGGTATTGGAAAGGGGAGAGCTGCAGAAAGGCACAAGAACAAGAACAATACCTTCTTTCTTCCTAAACTTTAAAATGGGATTTACACTACATAAACTCTGTGGTTTCAAGTAAGTCTAGAGGTGGGATATATAAAGAAACTAGCATACGTCTAAGCAAAAAAAAAAAAAAATACTTTCTCAGCATCATCAAGAAAGTTATTATAGAACAATGCATCTTTTAATACATTATGTTCTATT
The DNA here is from genome assembly GCA_021653895.1 of Mastomys natalensis. Lineage (NCBI taxonomy): Eukaryota > Metazoa > Chordata > Mammalia > Rodentia > Muridae > Mastomys > Mastomys natalensis. The sequence continues at coordinate 39,928 of JAJTUV010003199.1, forward strand.
ACTGTGAAGCAATCGTTCAACACGAGTCTTTCCAAATTAATAAGCTTAGAAACCTGATGGATTTAATAATGAAGTCCTTCTTGAGTCCATGGCTTTTCCAAACAAAAGATATATTCTAAATTTTCCAGTCTCCAAGGGCTATAAAGTAAAAAATGAAAGGCCACAGACTCTCAGCATTTTGCTTTAACTTTAGAAGTTATGTCTAATCTTTGCATTCACATGATTTTACATACATTCCTGGAGCATTAGTCATGATGCCTATAATTTTAGCTGGGTTAATATTTACTTTATTTGTGCAGTGAATGAGTAACATTATTCAGTCACCCCCACAGAAAGTCTAAAGAATGTCACTAAAACACTTTAATATCATTATATTAGTAAAGAACAGTGCAAAGGATGCTCACACGGAAATGTCTTTATGGTGCTACTTATGGAATTCTTAAAGCCTCCAGCTAGACAATTAGCAGAGCAGGTGGCAGTGGGCTGGGGAGCACAGCAGGAGACCAGAATAGAATCATATTGCAGGGAGGCTGTGAGGGGAAAGCTAAAGAACACCCCATTGTGGCAACTGAGTTGGCCAAAGCGATACAGAGACCTAGGGAATGAGGGATAGGTCCTGTTAGGTTTGCCATTATCAAACTCCCTTTGGGTTTCTGGGCATAGTTCTAAGTGCTCTAAATCTATGTCTAGAATGGATGACAAAGCTCTGGCTTTCCACTGAAGCAGGAGAAAGTGATCATATGTGAAGGAAGGTTGCCCCGTGTATTGACAGTACACTGTATTAGCAGGATGAAGATAAAGATCCCATGTTAAAGCTGCCAAATTTGAGTCACTCTTTTCAATATGAAAAATAGGAAAGCCCTCTTTGATTTTCTGATGGCCTCCATTGTCTGATGTGATCAGTAGAGCCAAGCTTCCATAAAATATAGAGAACAGGGCTTCAATGACTCGGGATCCCCAGCACTCACATAAAAGCAGGATGTGACGGTGTGTGCCTGTAATACCTATGCTAGGGATGGAGGGACACATGGACACAGGCAGGTTACTGAAGCTCACTGGTCAGCTGGCCTAGCTGAGGAGAGATCTGGGTTCAGTGAGAAACTCCATTCAAAAACTAACATAAAAAACGATAAAAGGATGGACACACACACACACACACAAGAGAGACAGAGAGAGAGAGACAGAGAGAGAAACACAGAGACAGAGAGACACAGAGACAGAGATAGAGAGACAGAGAGAAAGAGACAGAGAGAGAGACAGAGAGAGAGCAGGGGCTACAGAATCTGTAATAGGTAACATCAATTGGTCCTTCCAAGAGAGTAGACTATTTTCAAAACATGTTGTCAAAATGGGCTTTTAAATCTCCAGGTGAAGGAAAACCAAACAGAGATCACAATGGATGTGTGTCTACTCCAACTCAGGTACAACCACAGAGGGACCAGAATCCACCAGCTGAGGCAGTGATCTGGTGGAAAGTGGGCACAGTAACATGGAAAGACCAGCAATGCTTGTGTTTATGCAAACAGAAGGGACTTCTGGGATTATGGACATGAGCTACTATGCCCAACATTTATTTATATGGTGCTGGGGTCTGAGCTCAGTTCCTAGTGCTTGCTTAACATATATCTTATGAGCCATCTCCCAAGCCTGTGCTATGCCTCTAAGGAAAAGAGAAACTGGGGAAGGTGAATGCCATGCTGGATGCAGGAGCAAACAGACATACATTAAAAAAAAAAAAAGCAAAAAATGAATGAACAGAATAAGAAAAAGGATGGCCATAAACACTTGAAACTGTGACTGACGGAGCTAGAGAGGCGGCTCAGTACTGAAGAGCACAGGCTGCTCTTCCAGGAAACCTGAATTGAATTCCCTTCACCCATGTGGAGGCTCCCGACGATTTATAACTCTACTACCAGGCTATCTGATGCCCTCTTCTTGTCTTTATAAGCACCAGGTGTGTGTACATACATGCAGGCAAAGCCCCAATAGCATAACATAAAGAGAAATAAATCATTAAAAACAGTACTGACCATATTTACTATTTTACTATGATTGTCTCTCAAGATGACTGCGGTTGACAAAATGCCAAATGGAAGCCCTTCAAACCACAAAGGGGTTAAGGTTACAGGGAGCAAGCAAGAGCAGATCCAGCAGCACCGCCTCCCACGCATGTTCAATGCTACTGCCGACGCTATCGGGTCAGCACAAAAGGTATTTCTTACTCTGGGCATCTAATCTAATTTTTTGTTAAAAGATACTTTTTAATGTGAACACTTTCAGGGGTATTATATGAAGAGCCTCTTCTGCAATTCAGAAGATAAAAAGGAAATATTTGTGACTGCTCCATTCAAAGAAGTTGAAGATGTTTGATGGAAGCAAAAGCAATAAGCCCTGCCGCCCACTCACAGCATTATTGGTTGCAAGACTGAAAAGGCCAAGATACGTTTTCTCCAATAAGCATTGTTTCTAGCATAAATCCTAGAGCAGACTGTGCCAAGCACCCTGACTATCGATAACAATTGTGCATAATTCTTGTCCTCCTCTGGAGAGCATCCACTATGTTATGATAAATGCTTCCTTGCAGAATGAACCGTAAAGCAGAAGGGAGTGTCTAGAAACAGCTAAGACTCATGGGAGATAGGAAGAGCAGAGGCTCATGGGATAAAAAGGCTGGCGGCCCCTCCAAAATTGGGATGTTGGTCTCGAAAACTGTGAAGGAACCCATTTCTGAGAGGCACTGTGAAGTCAGATTGGGGACATGGATTTGGAATGGGTGTTTAAAGTCTGCCTCTGTTGCTTGCTGACAGACGCGATGTCAAAAGGAGATGAGTTCGAGTCAGAGCCTGGCAAGCTAAGCTCAGCACCCAGCCCTCAATATGCCAGTGAAACAGGTAGGCAGTGTGAAAGGCAGAGAAAAGAAATGCATTCAATGCGACCACACTGGGAAAAGGAACAAACAAAGAGGTTGAACAGCACCGACCTCAAGCCTATCATCCTTGGCTCTGCCCATGCTAACATGAAAGATGGTCAGACAGATTGTCAAAATTGTGTGAAATCTTTTCTCTTGGGACCACCCCAACCCTTGACGGACCCGGGCTTCAGCCTTTATCTTCTCTCAGCAGGAGATTCCTGAGGAAATCCTACTTTATTAGGGACCATTATTTCAATAATCTGATACCCAAAGGGAAGGACACAAGTATTCTTTAGAATATCGTCTTTTCTGAGAATAGTAAGATTCTTTAGTGGATAAAGCACTTGGCGCCAAGCCTCACAGCCTGAGTTTGATCCCTCGATCCCACATAGCAGAAGAAGAGAACAGACTCTTCCACACTGTTCTGACCTCCATATACTCCAACCCCTAAAAGTAAATGTAAAAAAAAAAAAAAAAAAAAAACCAGAAACAACTTTAGAATAGCCTCGTTGTTGCTGGGATAGATATAAATTTAGCCTAGATTTTAATCTTCTTTATACACCACTCTTGCACATGTCTGCCAGCAGGTAGTCTGCTTTCTTGCCCCTGGGATCTCCTCTTTACTAGGTCATCAGTACTGTAACAAGAACCAGAAGCCTGATGTGCACTTAAGCACTGATGGAGGCTTTCTCTTCATTGCATTCTGGGAAACCTGAGGTCACTTTGTGAATAAGCTCAGGCTAGCCTGCTGGAGGAAACAGGGCTATGACATCCAGTGGATGAGCTCCTGCAAGTGAACACATCCAAAGAGACTAACAGCAGAGTCCCTCACCTACACCCAGACTATAACCATAGATCTCGGAGAAGAACAAATGTTTGCAGTCCTAATTCTAACATTTTGAGGAGCTATGTTATATAAATAAATAATAATAATAATAATTTGAACTTTTTTTCATCTCACTGTACCTACCTCATCACTGGCACGGAATCCTCTAGAACTGGGAGGAAGCCTAAAACTAGGGCTGCCTGGCTAGGAGGCTAGCGTGGCTGTCATGGTTAATCTCGATTGTTGGCTTGAATGGATTTAGCATCACTTGGGATGGTGTTTCTAGAGAGATTTAGCTGAGCCGGGATGATATACCCTGAATGTGGGTGGCACCCTGTTCTGGGTTCTCATACTAAGAAGGGAAAAGGAATTTAGCTGGCTGAGCACCAGCAGCCATCTCTCTGTGTCCTGGTTGCTGCAACAATGGAACCAGGCACCTCAGCTCCCACTACCAAAGCCTTTAATGCGTGGTGGGATATCTCCTCTCACAACATAACCCAACATAAACCCTTCTCTACTTAGTTTGGCTTTTGTCAGAGCAAAGAAAACAATAACAGACATTTAGGCTGCTGGTCTCCACCTCAGCCCCTTCCCAGCAGCTGATTGTCCTGTTGGGTCTTCAGTCCCTTTTATCAGAGTAAACAGAAATATCTTATCTGTCTCTCCTGGGCATGCTCAGGAAAGACTATTCCCATCAGCCACTACTAAACCCATATCAGGGAAAGCATCTGTTAGCGTGGACTTGGACGTGGCAGCCCAGCTGGTTTCTAAGGGATAGAGTCATCTGATAACCTAAAGCTAGTCTGTCCTCTGAAGCTCCTTTCCTTCACACTCTTAGCTGCGTGAAAACATTTAATTCAACAGTGTTGGCTGAACAGACGTGTTCTTCCCGGCACAAGACTCACCCTCTGCTGGTTCCTGCAGAGCAGTATCCCATCAGACCTCCTAAAAGTCATTAAACTGTGAGTTACTCTCCCTTCTGCCTGAGCCGCAAGATGCTAGCAGTGATGCCCAGGGGGAGCTTTACAGTTAACATTCGATAGCCAGTTAGTAAGCCTACTTCATTTTTATCTGTTAAATGTCCTCCTCCTCTGAAGTAGATGGAGCTTAAAATCATGGCCCAGTGGCTCACATGTTTAGAGGGGCTCACCATTTGTGACAAGAACTCCATTTTCAGCTGTGGCAACACAAGACAGAGAGCTGGAGAGTTGATTCCCATGGTTATTTGTGTTTCTGTCTTGAGTCTCATTTTCATTTCTAATTAATTGGGTTCATGTCAGCGAGCCGGGCTCATGGTTCAAAACCTAAAATACATTTTAGGAAATGTCTGGTGAAGTGTATTGCAAATTTGAGTAAAACACTAGAAGAGACTAATTGATTAGACATTAAATAAATATTCCAAAATCCTTAGTGAAATCTGTAGTCTAGGTAGCAGTCAATAAAAGTTGTCACAACACCCTTTAACGTAAGTACGGTTAAGTAACTTCATAATTTGATAGTTCCAAACAACCTATTCCAAGGTTCTGGTTTGTATCCAAGAGCTTGTTATAACATTTTACATGCTGAACAGGTAATGAATTTTTGTGCCAAACCATTTCATTCATTTCTCCTCCTCCTCCTCCTCTTCTTGTTCTTCTTCTTGTTCTTCTTGTTCTTCTTCTTGTTCTTCTTGTTCTTCTTGTTCTTGTTCTTGTTCTTCTTCCTCTTCTTCTTCTTTTTCTTCTTCTTTCTTCCTCCTTCTTCTCCTCTTCCTCTTCCTCCTCCTTCATTTCTCTCTCTCTCTCTCTCTCTCTCTCTCTCTCTCTCTCTCTCTCTCTCTCTCTCTCATTATTCTTCTCTCGTAGAATATGATACAACAAGCTCATAGTTCTAGAAAATAAATACATGTTGAGCAAGATTGTTTTTTAAAAGATATATTAAATAAATAATACATAGTAAGTTTTTAGTATAATGTTGAACACACTTGGAATCTATTAGGGGTTAAATATTTTCTCAGGATCCAGTTATGTTCTTAAGCCAGAGGTCAGGGCAGAATATGCAGGACACTATACATCCATATGTACTACAGCTCCAGTGAGGCTTTTGTTGTTTGTTTGAGTTTTATTATTTGTGTTTGTTTGGGGACAGAATCTCATGTAGCCCAGGCTGGTCTCAAAGTTACTAGGATTACAGGAATATACCACATTTAGTTTCCCAAAGCCAACTAAACTACATCCATAGCCTCTTTTGTCTTTTAAACTTATATAGGTGTTTCATATACCAGATTGTAAATGATATTTGTTGATGCACTATGGTTTTAAGATTTTTATTCCCCTAAAATTCACCTCCCTTCTGTCTTCCTTATGTCTCTGTTCTTTCTCTCTGAATGTTTTCTCTTCTCTCCTTTTCTTCCCTCTCTTCTTCTCTTTTTTTAATATAATAAAAGCAGTAGTAGTTGGTCCAGAAAGGAAGGTGACCATGAGTCCCTAGAAGATGCATTTAACTGGGAGAAGGACCTCAAGGCCATAGTCAGGCCTCAATGTGATAGGAAGAACATCTGAAAAAACATAATACATGGAGACCTAAACATGATGGAGCCTTAAAGGGCATGAGTGGTATCCTGGAAAGATCCTTCAATAGTGTGAGAACAAGAGAGGGTCGAGAGAGGGAGAGAAACAGTGAGATCAGAGGGAGCACAGATGGACCTCCTCAGAGTGCACAGAGTATCAGGCATTTAAAATTCATCTTGTGAGAAGTTCCCTGTCACCCAAATTAGTACAACATAGGATAAGGGACAAAGAGCAGTCAGATATCATAGATTGAGAACTGCTGGATCACAGCATGGGATGTCACAGCACAAGATGTCATAATACCAGCTGACACAGCACAGGTTGACAGAGCAAAGGACATGACAGCACAGGACATCACAGCACAGGATGTCTGTCATAGCATAGGAAGTCACAGCACGAGACGTCACAGCACGGGATGTCACAGCATGGGATGCTTCTCTGTTCAGAGAGATTAGAAAGGATATACTGCCTGATCTCTTTAGACTGTGGGATCTGGTTCTCGAAGGGTGACCTTCCAGGAAGCTGGCCCCTCTCCTTGTAATCCATTCTCCATCTTTCCTACTGTTCCTGCTCAGCAATGCCTTAGCAGATGACTTTCCCTTTCTCTATGATGTCATCTTCCTCACCCATCACTCTTGGAAGAAGCCTAGGGAAGGAATACTTAAATAGGTAACAGGAAGGATATGTGGGTTTAGTAATGGCCTGGGGTGGAGGAGGAATATACATGGTAAGCGGTTCAGACTTTTTTCCCACTTCTCTATCTCGAACATCAACTCTAACTGAATTAATTTTTCTGAAAGCTAAAATTCAACACTAATGAAGCACAATTAAGAAACCGCATGAACCTTTCTTTTCAATAATGTAGATTTAATTTGTGTTAAGCAGCTCCAAGTTATCGCTAGTAGCTGAGTGTTTATGCTGCGACTGAAGTCAAAGGCTGACACAAAACTGACACGCGCAGTAAACACCCCACCAGAGCTCCCACTGAACCACAGCCCCATCCATGCCTTCTTTTCTAATGAGTTGCACACTAATACAGCCAGAATCCTCCCAACTCTCATTAATCTCCCCAAGGTAAAACCCTCACACTCTGCCAAGCTTTGCTGAAGGTAGCATGTTGATCCTCACGGTCCATGATCAAAAGCAGCTTCAGAGAGCTTGTCTAACGGCTATTTCTCAAGACACTGCAGTGTTACAGGGGCTTCAGGCTGAGTCCCATTGGAAGCTAAAACAGGAGCACAGAATTATGTGTGAGGGCTCCAAACACCAACCTCCCGGCCACAAAGACAATGCATGTGGCAGATTTCCAATGAGAACCTTGTTTACATTTACAACATCGGTCCCTCCGATTTGTTTGAACTACTTTGTACCACAGTAGTAATTGTGTGTGCCTGCCAATGGGAGATAAAGAGCTTAAGTCCCCAGAACTGATCTGGATTTTCCACTTGTATTTTCAACCTAGCAGGGCACTGTAACAAGGTCAAAAGGTCAAAGAGCACCACTCAGAACAGCCTTGAGCTCTTGAGCAAACTTTGCCAATCTCTGATCCCTGGATGCCTCATCTACCAAGAGGAAGTGATATTGTTAATGCCCATGAAAGCACTGGATTGGCCTTGGAAGAATATTTTCAGCACTCAGTGCAGGTAATGCTCAGGGAAGCTGGTGATGAAGGCCATCCATCACTGATTGTCCCTTCCCAATACCTCAATTTGTCTGTAAGGATAAGAACGCTGACAAGAAACCACTGGCGAAGAAGATGATTTATTGTCCAATGAGAAAGACATGAAGGAATTGCCTTGAGGCACTCTGGGAAAACTCCATGACCATAGGCTATGGTTATTAACAGCCATAGAATTTTTTAAACACGGAATAGTGTCTTTAAGGCATGGTGACTCATGATACTATCATATTATAATTTGTACTAAATGGAGCCTACGAATTTCCCTTTAGCCTGAGCTGCCTGCCTTCACTCCAGTTAAGGGCATGTGAGGCTATGGTCAAGAAATACCCTGTTGGGACCTTGCCCTGCTGGTAAGCTGCAGAAGGCCTGTGTTTCCTTCTCTGAGATGCCATAATGGGAGTAAGCCCAAGTTTCCACATGTACCATTGAACATTGTCACTAACAGGCCCACTGTTAATGTTATTTTTCCTGTTTAGGAGACAGGGCCACACTGAAGCAGCATTCAGTGAAAATAACTTCAGTTTTGAAATCCTATGGTCTGGAAAGACTGTGCAGTGGGTTACACATTGAAAGCTTTAGGAGCTGAGTCTGGATACCTAAAACCCAGATAAAACCAGATATGGTAGCAAGCACCTATAACAACAGCTTCTTCTTCAAGAAGATAGTAGGCAGAGGCAGGAGAATCTATGGAAGTTCAAGGCCAGATAATCTGGTATATACAGTGTCAAACCATCAAAACAGAAGGTAAGGACCAACCCCAAGGGTGTCTTTCCCCTCCACACATGCATGCTTTTGCTTACACAAACATACACATCAGACACATGCACACCCAGTTCTTACATACACTAAAAATAAAAACAGGCAACATTCTTTAAGTAGTGTGTGTGTGTGTGTGTGTGTGTGTGTGTGTGTGTGTGAGAGAGAGAGAGAGAGAGAGAGAGAGAGAGAGAGAGAGAGAGAGAGAGAATTCTTTGAGCCTTGAACTCCCCTAGTTTATATTTTGATTCTATTTCTGAGCTCCCAACATGGTTCACCAAGTAAAGTCACTTGCCACCAAGCTTGTCCACCTGAGTTTTGATTTCTAGAGCCCACCTAGTAGAAGGAGGGAAATAACTACTACAAGATGTCCCTGACCTCTACATGGCACCTTGCTTCATGCACTCAGGAATTTCCCCCACCAAATAAACAAACAAACAAACAAACAAATAAATAAATAAAATAAATGTAAACTTTTTAATAGAAAGCCCCATGAAGGAAAAAAAAAAATCTCTACATGAATCAATGTGAGAGATATACGCTCAATATACACACAATATACTTGTATAAGAACTTTCAAATAAATAAGATCTAAAATAATAATTATCTGACTTGGCCATTTATATTTCCAATATCATGAGTATTAAGGATCATATGTCTAATCAGTTCCATTGCTCACAAAGTACAGCTGTGTCTGACTATAGTTGCCTGGAGAATGAGAATCGTTTAGCCTAGATGTGTTACCTGGAACATGACAGGTAGGTGAGTTGCCACGCGGGTGGCTGCATACCCTCCCTGACCTTTCCCAGGGAGGTTGCATGTACTCAGTGCACAGAGAGTATGACACTGCCTCCAGATGACCTTATGAAGCAAGACTCTGAAGTTGCAAAGTCCTTCTCTAAAGACAGATACAAAGCAGTCTTAATTTCCCATCTTCTTAACGGGTACTGGCTTCAGGAGCATCTTTCCATTTTTTTTTTTTTATTACAATAAAGGATTTGGAAGGCTAAGGAATTGAGATTGAGAGTGCAATGCTTTATAAAGGCAAGAGTCATCTTTATAAAGGAAACAAAATCATCTACAGGAAAGGCAGGGCTGGAGGATTGGAGTGGATTGCCTTGAGTAACTTAGGTATCTGCTCAGTTTTCTCGTTGATGAAGACTGGAAAATGTATTGGGTTAACTTCCCAAAGTTCTTCCCAGTACAGTTGGAATTGGGTGGTAAAATGTCCCCCAAAGAAAATGATATAAGAAAAGTGTCTTCTAGCATCAAAGATAGATGCAGGAGTCTAGGAATCACTTTCAAGATACGGAGAAAGTTGAATGGGTGTCATACATTTCCATAGGGATAGACTACCTAGTCACTATCTGAAAACTTTATGTATCCTTTTAGTGGGAGTAAATAATCTGGAGCAGGAAGACAGATTAACCTAGATGAGCCCATTGAAAAATGACTAAGTAAATGTATGGCTACTTGGTTGATGTTTAGAAAGATAGATATAAAAGTTAAAGATAAATAATAGAAGATATATGACAAGAAGATGGATGGATAGATAGAGAAATAGATAGATGGATGAAAGATAGTAGGTAGATAGATAGATAGATAGATAGATAGATAGATAGATAGATAGATAGATAGACAGAAGAGATGGATCAGAAAGACAGATGGTAGAAATAAAGATAGACAGATTATAGGTGTTAGACAGATGATAGAGAAGATAGGTTATAGAGATAGACATGCAGATAGATGATAGAGGAGATAGATTATAGATGACAGGCAGACAGATGATAGATGAATAGATACTAGGTAAGACAGTCAATAGGTAACTGACAGGAGGTAGATAATAGGTAGAGGTAGACCAATGACACGTTAGTAGTTGATTGATAGTAAATAGATGGATGATTAATACAATATAGATGGTAGCTAGATAGACATACAATAGGTAATAGACAGCTGAAAGCAACAGCCACAAGATTTCACATAATACAACACAGCTTCTTGTTACAGCCTTATATTCACTAACTCAGGAAAAAAAAAGTTTGGAGTTGGAATTTGCTCACTTATTCATCTTACAAAATTCACAGAAATTCCCACTTTGCAGCACACTTGACAGCATGTAAGTAAATGAAAAGTAAGGGGAAGCTTGGCTCTATTCTAGGATGTAGATTCACATGTTCACTCTGTCCATGTCCATATTGGTGCCTGCACACCCGCATTACTTCCTGTCCACGTGCCTGCACACCCACATTCCCATCAGTCCTTCCATCCTTCTGAGCTGCTCTCTAGACTCAGCTGAGGCCTCACTTCATCAGGACAATTCTTCCTTGACTACCACTGGATGACTCCAGTTCTTCACTCCTAGCTATAGAGCCATGATGCCCCATAGATAGGTCCCTAAGCCACTATGTTCCATGTCACATTATAGAGGATTCCTCCAACATTTAAAATGCCATACTATCATAAACTCTTTGGGAATCTAACACATATTTGACAATATCTTTACATGGCCACTAATATATTTTACTTGCTTGCTGCTATTTTCATGATTTATTATTTCATTCCACTCACTTATTAATTAATTAATTAATTAATAAACAACAAACTAGTAAAATATATTATTGACCATGTAAAATATTGCCAAATATGTGTTAGAGGGATATAAACCAAGATGGGCATAAGATGAGTTCTTTTACCTGGACCTTGATAAAGGAACACCAATTCAAGACAAGGAAAAGTTGCACAACCTTTTGGGTGTGAGATTAGATGCCTCAAGGTAAAGGGAAATGAATTGATTTGGAAACATACACAGAAGCCAGGGATGGGTCAATCCAACTTGAAGCCAGGTGAGATAATACCTCAACAAGCATTCATATTGCCCAGGACTCTTCCTGCCTTCCACATGTATGTTTGGATTGTCATTTTCTATTCCTATGAAGAATGGAGCGGCAGTTTTGATTGAGAGTGCACTGAATCTGTAGACTGCTTTTGGTTGGATGGCCATTTTTACATATTTATTTAGTAGCCATGCACACAGGAGATCTTTCCATCTTCTATAGTCTATAGACATTTAGATAGTGTCTTCCTCTAGTCCTTTATTCAGTGTTGTTTAAAAGTTTACATTGTACAGGTCTCTCACTTCCTTGGTTGGGTTTATTGCAAGGTATTTTTTAAGGTTATTGTATATGGGATTGTTTCCTTTGTACGCTTGTATAAATGAGATTGTTTTCTCTGTATGTTTGGTCTACAGAAAGACTACTAATTTGCTGTGTTAATTTCATATCCTGCCACATTGCTGAAGTTAGTCATCTGCAGGAGCTTTCTGGTTTAGTGTTTAGGATCGTCTACATGTAGAATTGTACCTGCAAATAAGTATGGTTTGACTTCCCTTTCCTATTTGTAGTCTTTCCTAATACTCTTGTGTTATTGATCTAGCTCAGACTTGAAGGGGTCTTTGGAAAGTTCACATTGATAGATCTTCAAACTCAATAAATTCCTTCTTTCATGCTTTCCAGTCTACCTGATGGTAGATAAAGATATCGATCTGCCATCAATATCTTTATTTCAATTGAAGTTTGGGGTTTTTGTTTTGTTGTTGTTTTTTTGGTTGTTTCTATTTTTTTCTCACTTCTTGATGTTTCTTTCTCTTTGAAGATGTCATCCAACCATGCTCAGATAGCATGTGCTTCTGTCTATTGAACCCTTGATGCATTAAACAGTCAATTTTCACTTCCTTGTTTAGTAATTCCTACATGACTATCATGTCTGAATCTATTCTTAACGCTTATATTGTCTCTATATACTGAATTCAATTGTCTTCCTGATTTTAGATATTCCTTGTTTTTTTTTGTTGTTGTTGAAAGGCTGATATAATATTGTACAATTGAAACTGAAACAAACAGGCCTTTATTGTGAATTTGAAACATCACTCTGACTAGTAGTTGTGCTGTGTTTAATGTCTGATGTATGTATACCTGATTTCAAATTATTCTGATGTCTTCTTTCTGATTTCTGTATCTCCTGCCGACTTTAGGTGTCTCTACACATTGCTTGAGCCTGAGCTTGACAGTTCTGCCTGCTCTAACCCTGTGTTCTATGGGATGCTGCTGCCTGGTGGTAAAGTGTAGGAGGAAAGGAAGCGCTCTGAGGTCAAGATGATGTCATTGTCATTCAATAGTGGGCTCATGCTCCCACTAGGACATGGCATTCGTAAACATTCCTTACCCTATCGCCTCTAAAGAGATAGGGAGGCTTTGGTAGTTTAGGAATGGTTCTCCTGTCTAGATCAAATAAGACTCTGAAGGTTTCTTTACAGCAGTTGCTTTGAACCTGTGGGAAATGATCCCCCCCCCTTCATCCTAATCCAAAGGGGAAGCATTCTACAGTTGAAACCACGTAGTGTCTGGGAGTGTCCTCAGAAATAAAACCCAGGAAAGTGCCAGGCATCTACCCTTAGCCAGGCCCCCGGGAGTTTCTCACTCCCAAGCCTGTTTCCCCCAGCCTTCAGCAATTCATAGAAAATCCTTCTTAGTCCATGTTTCTTCCCAGAACTCCATTTAAATGAGCACATCCAAGTCTCTGCATATAGAACTCTTTCCAAATCTCCCGAATGTCCTACACCCTTGATTGAAATCTCCAGTAAGTCTAGAAGAAGTCTGTTGTCCTTGCCCTTGCTTAACAATTTTGTCTGTCTGTTTCTTGGCAGGACAACACTATGTAGCTTTTTACATATCCATGATGAAGCTGAAAGCTCACTTTTGTAACCACTGTCTTACTGTTTTTGTACATCAGTGTCAGGATGAGTCCTTGTAGGTGATGTAACTGCCCCAAATTATATGTAAATATTGCGTAGATAAAAGGAATGTGAAGAAATGAATCAATAATATCTCTGATTCACTCCGATTCATTTCCTGAGTTGATGTGATTAATGCCCCAAGTGAGATAGTATTTTACAATTGAATTATTCATCTAAGTAGCTATTGCAACATGTAATTTTCTAAGAAGCTGGGGCAATTAATGTGAGAGTGTGGATTTCCTCACTCTCCCTGGAGATAAAAGATGTTTTCCTCTCTTAACAGAGCCATGAATGAAAGTGGCCACAGTATTTCAATTGATTTTGTTTAGTGACCAAAGTACCCAAGGAGCAAATTTCTACATTTTTTAGATGCTTTTATCTATTGACTAATCTTATGCATTTTGTCAATCTTTGTTTTATTTAAAGTTTTATCTTGAAATATTTTAGATTTATTACAGTTTTTTAAGGTATGCACAGGGAATCTCGTGAAGTCTTCCCTTGGGAAATTTTATTAAATTGCCAAAACCAAAAAGGGTTTTTTTTTTTACCCCTTTTCCCCAAACTTTATTTTTTGGCTCTTTGCATTTTGATTTATTTCTTTGCCATTCATTTTACATTCCCTTAAATTAATTATTAAACAACAAACTAGTAAATATATTATTGACCTGTAAATATTGCAATAGTGTTAGAGGGTTAAACAGATGGCATAAGAGAGTTCTTTTACCTGGCCCTTGATAAGGAACACCATTCAAGACAGGAAAGTTGCACAACCTTTTGGGTGTGAGATTAGATGCCTCAAGGTAAGGGAAATGAATTGATTTGGAAACATACACAGAAGCCAGGTGATGGGTCAATCCAACTTGAAGCAGGTGAGATAATACTCAACAAGCATTCATATTGCCAGGACTCTTCCTGCCTTCCACATGTATGTTTGGATTGTCATTTTCTATTCCTATGAAGAATGGAGCGGCAGTTTTGATTGAGAGTGCACTGAATCTGTAGACTGCTTTTGGTTGGATGGCCATTTTTACAATATTTATTTAGCCTAGCCATGCACACAGGAGATCTTTCCCATCTTTATAGTCTATAGACATTTAGATAGTGTCTTCCTCTAGTCCTTTATCCAGTGTTGTTTTAAAAGTTTACATTGTACAGGTCTCTCACTTCCTTGGTTGGGTTTATTGCAAGGTATTTTTTAAGGTTATTGTATATGGGATTGTTTCTTTGTACGCTTGTATAAATGAGATTGTTTTCTCTGTATGTTTGGTCTACAGAAAGACTACTAATTTGCTGTGTTAATTTCATACCCTGCCACATTGCTGAAGTTAGTCATCTGCAGGAGCTTTCTGGTTTAGTGTTTAGGATCGTCTACATGTAGAATTGTACCTGCAAATAAGTATGGTTTGACTTCCCTTTCCTATTTGTAGTCTTTCCTAAAACTCTTGTGTTATTGATCTAGCTCAGACTTGAAGGGGTCTTTGGAAAGTTCACATTGATAGATCTTCAAACTCAATAAATTCCTTCTTTCATGCTTTCCAGTCTACCTGATGGTAGATAAAGATATCGATCTGCCATCAATATCTTTATTTCAATTGAAGTTTGGGGTTTTTGTTTTGTTGTTGTTTTTTTGGTTGTTTCTATTTTTTTCTCACTTCTTGATGTTTCTTTCTCTTTGAAGATGTCATCCAACCATGCTCAGATAGCATGTGCTTCTGTCTATTGAACCCTTGATGCATTAAACAGTCAATTTTCACTTCCTTGTTTAGTAATTCCTACATGACTATCATGTCTGAATCTATTCTTAACGCTTATATTGTCTCTATATACTGAATTCAATTGTCTTCCTGATTTTAGATATTCCTTGTTTTTTTTTGTTGTTGTTGAAAGGCTGATATAATATTGTACAATTGAAACTGAAACAAACAGGCCTTTATTGTGAATTTGAAACATCACTCTGACTAGTAGTTGTGCTGTGTTTAATGTCTGATGTATGTATACCTGATTTCAAATTATTCTGATGTCTTCTTTCTGATTTCTGTATCTCCTGCCGACTTTAGGTGTCTCTACACATTGCTTGAGCCTGAGCTTGACAGTTCTGCCTGCTCTAACCCTGTGTTCTATGGGATGCTGCTGCCTGGTGGTAAAGTGTAGGAGGAAAGGAAGCGCTCTGAGGTCAAGATGATGTCATTGTCATTCAATAGTGGGCTCATGCTCCCACTAGGACATGGCATTCGTAAACATTCCTTACCCTATCGCCTCTAAAGAGATAGGGAGGCTTTGGTAGTTTAGGAATGGTTCTCCTGTCTAGATCAAATAAGACTCTGAAGGTTTCTTTACAGCAGTTGCTTTGAACCTGTGGGAAATGATCCCCCCCCCCTTCATCCTAATCCAAAGGGGAAGCATTCTACAGTTGAAACCACGTAGTGTCTGGGAGTGTCCTCAGAAATAAAACCCAGGAAAGTGCCAGGCATCTACCCTTAGCCAGGCCCCCGGGAGTTTCTCACTCCCAAGCCTGTTTCCCCAGCCTTCAGCAATTCATAGAAAATCCTTCTTAGTCCATGTTTCTTCCCAGAACTCCATTTAAATGAGCACATCCAAGTCTCTGCATATAGAACTCTTTCCAAATCTCCCGAATGTCCTACACCCTTGATTGAAATCTCCAGTAAGTCTAGAAGAAGTCTGTTGTCCTTGCCCTTGCTTAACAATTTTGTCTGTCTGTTTCTTGGCAGGACAACACTATGTAGCTTTTTTACATATCCATGATGAAGCTGAAAGCTCACTTTTGTAACCACTGTCTTACTGTTTTTGTACATCAGTGTCAGGATGAGTCCCTTGTAGGTGATGTAACTGCCCCCAAATTATATGTAAATATTGCGTAGATAAAAGGAATGTGAAGAAATGAATCAATAATATCTCTGATTCACTCCAGATTCATTTCCTGAGTTGATGTGATTAATGCCCCAAGTGAGATAGTATTTTACAATTGAATTATTCATCTAAGTAGCTATTGCAACATGTAATTTTCTAAGAAGCTGGGGCAATTAATGTGAGAGTGTGGATTTCCTCACTCTCCCTGGAGATAAAAGATGTTTTCCTTCTCTTAACAGAGCCCATGAATGAAAGTGGCCACAGTATTTCATTTGATTTTTGTTTAGTGACCAAAAGTACACAAGGAGCAAATTTCAACATTTTCTAGATGCTTTTATCTATTGACTAATCTTATGCATTTTGTCAATCTTTGTTTTATTTATAGTTTTATCTTGAAATATTTATAGATTTATATACAGTTTTCAAGGTATGCTACAGGAATCTCGTGAATGTCTTCCATTGGCAAATTTTTATTAAATTGTCCATGTGTACCTACACACATTGTTGTCTGCTTTTCTATTCCTTCCTAAACCCTGGCAATGATTAATCACTTGTTCATTTCTATAATTTTAATTAATTTCACAAATATCAGATAAATGGAATTATATAGAATGCAACTGTTATGGAATTGGCCTTTGTTGATCAATAAATCCAACAATAACTTACTTTGATACCAATTAATATATGGTAGTTTGAGCATTCCTGTTATCTATGCATATGATTGTTGAAGGATGTCCAGGCTGTTTCAAATTTGGGGTTGTCATAAGAATTTGTTCTAGGTTTATTTTTTGTCTGTTGGTGTGATAAACACCATGATCAACAGCAACTTAAAGGAGTGGATGCATTTGGCTTACAGTTCTCAAGTCATAACCCATCACTGGGGGAAGTCAGGGCAGGAGCTCAAGCAGGAGCTCAAGCAGAAACTATGAAGGAATCATGCCCACTGGTTTGCTCCCAGGCTCAGGTTCAGTTTTCTTTTTATATAGTCCAGGCACATCTGCCTTGGGATGGTGCTTTCTACAGTTACAGGCCCCCTCCCTCATGCATTAGCAATCAAGTAACTATCCCATGGGCATTCCCATGGGTCAGCATGAACAAGGCAATTCTACAGGTAGTGCTCCCTCTTTGCAAATGGGCCTAATTACAAGAACACTATCACAGCATCCACATAAAGGTTAGGGGAGGACATGACTATCTGGGATCTGCATGATAGCAATATTGTTGCAATATATTATAGCAGCAATTTGAGTTCTTAAAGGAATTTATTATAATCCAAAGTAACTACTATTTTATATTCTCAACAGGGAAATCTGACTAATCTAGTCTCTTTCTCACCAATATCGGCTGCTGTCACTATTTTTATAAGACTGTATCTCACTGAGATCTTGATTCTGGATGCTCTAATGGCAGGTGGTGGTGTAAACTGTGTATGTGCTTGTCTGCTCTGCATGGCCCATGTCGTCTGCTCCTAATTCTAATTGGATTTTTTTGTTGTTGTTTTGCACTGCTGGATTTTGAGATTAAAAAAAGAAATTCAAGAATCTCATTTGTCAGACATGTTGATTGTAATTATTTTCTTTGTAACTCCTCAAGGGGACCTTTCACAAAATAAAAGTTCTACCTTGGATAAATTTAAGCTAGCCAGGTTTTCCTTTATGGACCATAGGTTTGTTTGTTTGTTTGTTTTTTAAATTTTATGTAGATGAATGTTTTACCTCCTTGTAAGTATGTGCATCATTCACATGCCTTGCCTACAGAGGGCAGGACGTCTCAGATCCCCAGGAACTAAAGTTATAAGTGGTTGTGACCCCACCATGTGGATACTGGTAATGAAATCCAGGTTCTCTGGGAGAGCAGCCAGAGCTTTTACTGCTGAGCCATCTCTCCAACTCCTGCATCATGTGCCTGGTCCTTTAGAAAGTCCCACCATGATTTTGTTGTAGCGATTTTTATATCTATCTCTTCCTATAGCATTTACAAGTCCCAGTATTCTACTATATAGGTCTCCAATATGTAGTACACTGACTTCACTTTGAAAATAAATGTGGGGAACTTTTTTTTTCTTCTACCCATTCCCAAATGTAAGAGATTTTTCCTCAATATCTCATTTACACCCGTTTAAAACCACATCACACGGTGTTAGGCTATTCACTTTCCCAGCAAACACGATTTAGAAAACTTCAGAAGAAAGATGGGTGTGATGCCTTGTACCCATAATCCTAGCATTTACATGGTGGGGACAAGAGGATCGCAAGTTCAAGGTGATCATAAGCTGCAAAGCAGTTCTATGGCAGCCTGGGATACATGATCTCTATCTCAAACAAACAATAAGATGCCCCCTAAAACTTATATGGGGCAATAAGAGTTCAGTATATTTGCCCATAATTCTTACTGTATCATTTTACCTCCCATGTCCTGTTCCTGCTATTCCTGTTCTTTATGTGGCCTTCTGCCCATTGTTATGGTCCTATGCTGATGACACATTCTCTTGGTCTCTACATCAGTTACCATTCTTTCCTTAGGACTGAATCTCTGATGAAGCAAGGAAAGAAGGTTTGCTTTGGATTAAAGTTTAAAGAAATTCAATCCATTACGGTGGAGAAGGCATGGCAGCAGGATAGAGAGGCAGCTGGTCACATGGTATTTGCTGAAGCTTCAAGAGATGAATGCCTGTGCCCAGCTCACTTTAATCCTTTTGAATTGATCTGGGACTGCTGTCTATGGAGTGGTACTGCCCATAATTGAGATCGGTCTTTCTTCACATACATTCAGAGGTATGTTTGTATGGCGATTCTAAGGCTAGTTAATGTGGCAAAGGAAATTACCCATCACACTTAATTGTGTTCAAAGGCATCTAGCAATGTCTTGACTCCCCATGTAGTTTCTGAAGATATTTTCTGTCATGAGATTCTGAGATGCTCTCTCTATCCTTCCATCACTTGGGACCCCCACATTACTTCTTTCAAATTCTGTGGTTTCTGTCAAGAAATCATGTCTTGGTTTTGTTTTTCCTGTAAATAGAAGCGTCTTTTCTTTCTTTTCCTTCTTTGTTTCCTTCCTTCCTTCCTTCCTTTGCTTTGTTTCTTTGTTTTTCTTTCCTTCTTTCTGGATTCTTTTGAGGCTAATTTTTCTGTCTACTTTTCATAAATTTAACTATATTTTAACTTTGGTCTTATCACTGGATTTTGGTGGTTCATCTTTTTAAGCCTGTGAGTTTATGTCTCTGGGTAACTGTGGCAAGTTTTCAGCCATTGTCTCCTTGGACATATCTTTTTAGTTCCACATTATTCCTCTCCTTGGATTCTGGTGATTCGGGCACTAACCTTTGTAATAGTCCTGCAAGCCCTTCAGGCTTGGTCCAATTTTCCATCTATTTTTCTGTCTGCTTTTCAGACTGTGCAATTTCAATTGTTGTAATTTCCTGCTCACAGATTCCTCATTCTGTCACTCCTTCCTGACACTGAAATGTTGATGGAGACTCTTCTTTCAAACTTTCTGTCTCTGATTCAAATTTCCACTGGGTTCTCCCTTATGTTGTCCTTTGTGAGCCAAGACCTCCCAGTTCTAAGCTTTCTGTCTTGTGTGTTTTAGTTGTGCTTGCCATGGGAGGTTGTAGTGTCTCCATAAGCCTCCTTAAAGCTTACCAGATTAACTCTACCACCCTGTCAATATACAACTGTCAATTCTGCTTTGTTTCCCATCTGTCAGCTTCCAATTTCTTGATTATAAAGAGTGATTTTTTTTAATCTGAGCATTTTTATATTGTCCCATTTTTTCTTAATTCTCTCTGACATCACTCCTGTTGGGAGAGGGAGTAAGTAGCATAGCTTTTTTACTAAGTGGAAGATGAAATCCAGATCACCAGAGAGGGTCTGCATCACTGCAGGATGAACATTCAAGCCCACCCTCCCACAAGCTTTCTACTAAATTCATGAGTAGGGTCCTCAGTGGAAGTCCTGGCTCCATTTCTTTGTTGTAAGCTCATGATCCTCCTGCCACCACATCCAAAGTACTGGGGTATAAGTATGTGCCATCAGACCTAGCTTATGTCTGTTTCTTTCATTCTATAGCAGTGTTGAAGCAACCAATAATCCCATAAGAAGGTACTTTGTTTTATTAATCATCAACAATGCAAATGAAAGACATGATGAAATTAATAATGATGACTTCATCCAGTACTGAAGAAACAGAGTAAAACTATTAATTCATGCTTACATGTTGTTCTGGTTTTCTTCCTGGGGCTATGATAAAATGCTATTTCCAAAAGAAATTTTTTTTGAGGGGGGAGAAAAGGGTTTTATTTCACTGGACAGTTTCAGATCACAGTCTATCATTAAGGGAAGTCAAGGCAGGAACTTGTAAGCATCTCTATTTGTTAGTCCACACACTGTCACATCTGAGCTCACTTCACAGCTATCAACACACAACAGGAACCTTGGAGGATGCTACTCGCTGGCTGGGTCACAGCATGCTTATATTTTCTTACATAGATGCTGTGTAACATTATTCTTAGGGAGGCAAGGACCAATATCTATTCACTCCAGATATGGAATGGACAAGTGATCAAAGAAAAAAAGCACCAAAGTCTAACTTAGTGAGTTTATTGGGGTTACTTTAAGAAGTGTGGGTGAATGGCTGCTTACAGGAGCAGAAGTAAGAGCTCTGAAGCCAGGGAAGATTATGCTCAGCAATGTGGATATTCATGGATTCTAAACCATCCTCACACACTTTACTTCTAATGCTGTTGTCAAAATCAAACTCGGTTTCCTGAAATAAGTTACAAAGGGAACTGTGCCAAAGCACAATATGTTTTATGCAACCTAAAACACATCTACACGCTAATTAACTCTACGTATTTCTCAAATATGCATACGCATCTAAGACATTTTAAAATTGTGGTAAATATCAGGAAAAGGAAGAAATTTCCAGTGAGGATTAGGGTAAATTTGGGACAATTAATTACATAAGTTAAAATTGAGAAGGTCTTTGCAAAAGCTGAAGTGACAACATGGTCTCAATGCCTTTCCACTGGGCCACCACTTTGCCACCTCCCTAAGTAATAATTACAAATAATGTCTACCGTGACACATCACAAGAATGAACAGGCAATCTTAAGGTGTGGAATGGCTCATGCCGCCCCCTTGGGAATTTCCATATACCCTTCATGGTTCTCTTTGAAGAGCATCTCTTTGATGCATCATAGGACAATATTCCTACAATCTTCCCTTTATATCCATGAACATTATTTGTGCCTACATTTTCTCAATGTTCTTGGAACTAGAAAACATGTCTGATGGACAGCAAGTGTCAACAACTTTTCAATCAGTCAGTGACTTATAGGTTTCATTCATTTAGCTATCTCTTCCTTATTTTACACTGTTTTTAATATCTGTCATTAAATACTAATTCTTTGCTCTAGGACCACATAAGGAATTAAAAGCAACAGAACCTGGTAACTTATTCTTCCAATATGTTGAAGATATGATGAGGTGGAACAAAGGTTTATTTAAAATATGGGTAATTTTCACAATTCAAGCATTGATAGCTCGATTATCTTTAAAGCCTTGGCTATTTGGTTGGTAGACTCTGGCATTTAGGCAGGGTTCGTTTATGAAAAGAAAAGAAGTAGTCCCAAGCACATCTGGAGGTTATTCTAAGTGTTATCCCTATGGGCCCAGTCTCTCACTCCACCTACTTCTGACCAGCTGTGATTACTAACCACCATACCATTTTTATTAATGTTTAGGAGAATAAAAGTTTCCCATTGTTTTAGCCAACTCTGTAAGACAAAAGGCAGATGAAATATAGGTATGTTTTAAATACTGTCCTTATGGGTAAGTTTGCTTCTGCTGTGGAAAAGAGAGAGTTGGCATTTAAGACTTAAGCCCTGAGTCATCTTTTCCAGGCCAATTGTCAAGTGCTTGATAGATGGCTCATGGCTGCCAAGTGGGCAATTGAAGGAACGTAGAGGGTCATAGGAGGCAGAAAGACAAAGCAGTCACCAAGACCTGTCCAGGAAACATAACAGTAGAGTTTTTGATGGTCATTTGCTCTAAACACAGTTCTACAGATGTTCAGAGCATATTTCAAAGTGAGTTCAAGGCCTTGTGGGTAAAGAGCAACACTACAACTTTGATCAATTTTGCTATAGTGTCTTTTATTTTTTTGAAGATCAGCCTTTCTGTTCACTTCTGAGGACATCCTTTAAGATGTATGAAATACTCATAATCTTGAAAAGGCTGTGAGTCCAGTTACGTGTGTGGGTGAGTGCCTAGCTCTGTGCATGGACGAGTTCCTGTCTTGATGAAGGCCACAGTTCTCAGTCTTCTGGCAGACTGAAGATTCTCTGTTTCTCTGACATTTGCTTCTCTCTCACTCTGCGACCTACATAACCCTCCAGCAATACCTTCTGACATGCTTGCTTTTTCTCAGTCTTGTGCTAATTACAATAAAGACAGCTTCTAGACCCAGTGGATCTAAATTTTCTTCTGAAGATTGTGAAATCACTTTAAACTATTATCAAAACCACAACTTTAGTTCTAAACAGCCTCTCTGTGTGTCTCAATCTATCCCTCTGTCTCTCTGTCCTCCTCTCTCTATCTCTGTCTCTTTCTCTCTCCAATATGACTTGATTTATTGATTTTGCTCATAAGAAAAGGGTCTGTGGAGGCATCCCAGTTGGTAAAATGCTCACTGTGCAATCATGAGGACCTGAGTTTGATCCCCAGAGCCCATGTTAAATTCTGGGCATGTAGCACAAGCCTATATTCCCAGTGATATAGAGACAGATCTGTGAGACTTAGTAACCAGCCAGCATAGACTACTTTAAGAGCCTCAGGACAGTGAGAGATACTTTCTTAAGAAAACAAGGGGAATAGAGTCCTAAGGAGCAACGCTCAAGGTTGATCTGTGATCTCACATATATGCACATGAAAATACACAGACTCATGAGCACACGGAGGGAAAGGAAGGAAGGAAGAGAAGGAAGGAAGGAAGGAAGGAAGGAAGGAAGGAAGGAAGGAAGGAAGGAAGAGAGAGAGAGAGAGAAAGAAAGAAAGAAAGAAAGAAAGAAAGAAAAAAGAAAGAAAGAAAGAAAGAAAGAAAGAAAAGAGTAGAGTTGGTGAGGGAGGGAAAAGAAAGGAAGAAGGGGGAAAGAAGGAAGAGAGTCAGAGACAGAGACAGAAAGAAGGGGAAAACCTTGAAAATGGCCCCATAGGATAAGGGAGTGGCACTATTAGGATGTTTGACCTTGTTGGAGGAAGTGTGTCACAGAGGGAGAGGGCTTTGGGATTTTAAATGCTCAAGCCAAACCCAGTGTCAATCCCTCTTCCTGCTGCCTGCTGATCCAGATGTAGAACTCTCAGCACCTCTCCAGCATCAGGCCTGTCTGTGTGCTGCCATGCTTCCCACCATGATGACAATACAAACCTCTGAATTGTAAGCCCCAATTAAATGTAGTAAAAAAAAAAACCTTAAGACAATCCTGAACAAGTCCCATACCTATCTCCATGTGACTATCAACACTGCATAAAATCCTCTGCTTTCCTTATCCTTCTTTCAAATCAAGTCCCTCTTTCAGATCCCATCAGAGCCTTCCCCAGGTCTTCTCACTTGGCATCGATGACATCCTCAAGTGGTCTCAAGTCATTCTATGAAGAATTCTCACACAGTCTCAATGTCTTTACAACCACTGTTGGCCAATGCAAGAGTCCTCCCTCTGCACCTAAGCAACATACTGAAGAAGTCATAATGCCTACCTGCTTTCAGTAACCTCATATCCAAAGAAACTGGTATTCTAAGTCTGTCTAATAGTACTTATCACAGTACTTAGGGAAAACAGATATCATGAATGTGTTCCTGCTCTCTAATAGTTCCTAGCAAAAAAAAGCATAAATGGTGTTTCATAAATAAATTATGATTATCTAGACAAAAGAACACAAACAAGCTTTAAAATATGATGTATTCATATATCTATTGACACAAAGCTATGCTTAAGAAATCATATTGAAGAAAAGGAAGGTAACAGAATGACTTATACCCTGAGGTCATTTTTACATAAATATAAGCGAATGTAAGTTTTAAACATATCCATATCGACATATGTTTTCTAATAGGACATTTATCAAAATAATAATAATTAACAAATGGGAGCAAAATTTTAGATCATTTTGATATAAATTCCCTTTGAATCTTGATTAAATAATGATAAAAACTATTATTTAGAAAAAATATTAGTAAATGTTTTACATAACAACATAGTGAACTTGAAACTGGGAGGAAAGGATCATGTAGTTGATCATTTTGTCATACTCTGGAGTGACAACCACTGTGACTGCTGAGCAACAGAAACTGGCTTAGACAAGTAATCCATCTATCTGAGCTTGATTTTGTTCCCCTTTTCCTCATGTTTATTAGTTGTTTGACCATGGCACACACTGTGTTTTGATCACACTTCCTCCTTCTAAAGCTCCTCTCAATCTATCTACTTCACTATCCACCCTGCATTCTGTTCTTTCTTTTTAACTCATCAACTCCAATTTGTGTTGTTTAAATATGCTGGGATGTATGGCCTTTCGTGGGAATGTGGTTGGCCAACTAGAAGGGGTACTCTTTAAACAGAACAGACTCTCCCTCTCCCAGAAACTCCCAATGGCCAATAGCTCTTCAGCCAGGGGTTGGAATTTGTACAGACCTCATGATCATGCTGGGATTTTTGTCTGGCCTGAGTTAGCACCAATCTTGTACATGCTATGACAAGCACTATGAGTTCATATGTGCAAAACTCTTCTGTAGTTGGATTTTACAGTTTTTCTGCCCTCTCTTCCATAATGATCTCTATAAGCCTTGGAATGGAGGGAGTGATGTGATACATATGTCCCAATTAGGGCCAAGGATTCCATAGTCTCTTGTTCTTGTATTCACTGTGACTAGTTGTGGATCTCCATGTTATCACCACCTACTGCAAATAGAAGCACCACTGATGAGTCCAAAGAGATGCACTGTCCCAGCCAGCCCGAGCTGCTGCTCTGGTCTGCGGGTCAGTCAACAGGGTCTAGCAAGAGAGAGAGTGGGGATGGAAGGGCAGGAGACTCAAAGAATGGAGACAAGACAGAGTCTGTTCAAGTCTCGTTTATTGAAAGGAAATCGTGGGTATATATACACTTTACCACGTGCCTTGCAGCCATGGACAAGCAGGGAAACACAACTGAAGACACTTTACCACGTGCACCTTGCAGCTGTGCACTAAACAACAAAACAAGATATGGGAGAAAAACAAATGTTTATCAGAGTGTGCTCAGCTGCTGTAGGCTGTTGAAAACAAGTCTTTTGTCAGGGTATATGGTCTGAGGTGGCTGCAAAGATGATAGCCGCTTTCTGCTAGGAGTCGGCTCCCAACAATGCACTAATCTGTAGGTGTAACAATAAGGCAATTGAAGGCCGTTTAATACAAACCCATTTTCTGGGATCCTAGGCCTGCTTTTTTTTCCTCTGCAGAGTTTTTCATTCACTCTCTCTGTTCTATCCTACACTGTCATTTTCTCATTCATCCACTCATTCATTTAATAAACACTTCCTGTCACATGAACATTTAAATATCAAGGACACATGGAAAGGAGATGGGAGGCCTTTGACATCATGGGGCTCATGTTCCAGAAGATATCAAATATGAAAAGAAACAGGAACCAAGATGGTTCAGTGGGAAAGATTCTTGAGTTCCATCCCTGGGTCCCACTCAGTGAAAAGAGAGAACTGGCTCTTAAACTTGTCCTCTGACCTCCACAGGTGTGCTGTGGCTCTCGGGTGCATGATCACAGGCACATGCATGGACACACACACACACACAATAAATGTTTTTGAAAGAAAGAAAAAAATGTACTTTCAGACGGCAGGTAGGTCCATGGACCCCAAACTCAAAGTCCCAGCTGTGGGAACAGCATGGCTCTATGATGCAGGAATTGCAGGCATTGATGTTTGGAAACAGAATCTACCACACATTTTCTGATGAGCACAAAAACCAGGGTGGACTGGATTTTGCATCTCTTAAATTCAGAACTTGCAAGATGACAGACTATAAGCAGCTAAATGCTAATCACATACTAACCAATCAAAATGCAAAAGATGAATTTACTCTATTTGCAGGAAATTTCAATCAGGTACCGTTTCTTTGTTCCCTACCCAGGAACTACAGAGAATTTTAGGGTGGTACAATAGATATTTTAATAAATTAAGATATTATTTATGTAATAGGCTACAATGAATAGTTAGTTATCCTAACTCAAACTGATTACAAAAATCATACCACTAATGAAGATGATGATGGTGGTGATGATGAGGATGGTGATGACAATGATTATGTTGATAATGTTGACTGATGATTGTAAGGTGATGATAGTAATAGTAATGAGGATGTGATGATATAGATGGTGATGATAGTGATGATGGCAATGACAATGACAATAATAATCTTATCTGGCCATGTTTTAACTAGATATTAAATGCTTACAAAAATTCCATAATGAACCTATGATTCCAATTATCTTAGCCTAGATGAGAAAGTTGAGGCTCAGTGCCCAATACATTGGGTATTCAGATCCAATCTTTCTTTGGGCGTCTCTCTTTTGCGTTAGTCATCACTTTATCCTCTCAGTATCCCAAGGATCTTCCATGTCCCTTTTCCTTGCCATCTTCTTCTATAACCTTAACATGTGGGACTGCCTTTGGGAGTACCAAATGGATCTGGGAAAATCAAAAACCACAGAATGAAAACAGAGTCTGTACCCAAACTCAGAACCAAGTGATGGGAGAAGATAGGAACCTGACATCCTGGGTGTTCTACATTCACTGTAAGGGGGAAAAAGTAGCATACATGGTTAGGAAGAAGGAGCTGGGTTTTTACAAATCAATGGCGACACAGCAGTGAGGGCTCCCAGGCCAAATTTGTGAAGGCAAAGTGCCCACTCTGTCAGCTACATATCCATCTAGTGTGTAGGGCTCCAGGTACCCGTGCTACATCTGAGATGAAAAATGTTGCTACTTATGGTCTAGATGGCTGTATCTCCCAAGTCCTACACTGACTCTATTTGTCACAGAGGATTCCTGGACCCTCTGCGGGTCCATGGGAATAACATGGGCCATATGAAAAACTCAGAAATCAGAGGATCCTGTGGCAAAGTCGAGACAGCCTTTCGTCTCTGAACCTTTGAGCTTGCAGCAGAAGGGAGATAACTCAGCAGTCATAGCTAAACTGTCACCACAGCTGCTAATGCATGTCTTACAGCCTTCAACAAGGTCCCACTCTGGTGCTGCTGATAGCAGAAGGAGGTGTGTCCTAGTGAGGTTTCTATAATGTGAGAAGGAGAGATCTTATGTGTCTCACTTGTCCCAATCATAGCTAGAGCAGAGATTCACGGAAAGAATCTGGGGGCAGAAACTGAAGCAGAGACCATGGAGTAGAGCTACTTACTGGCTTGCTCCTCTGGTTTGTTCAGCTTGCTTTCTGATGTAACTCAGGTCCCACTTGAACAGGGTGGGTCCATCCACAATGGGTTGAGAATTTCCACATTGATTGTTAATCAAGAAAATGACCCTCACATACATGCTCACAGGCCAGTCTGTAGGAGGAACATCCTCAGCTGAGGTTCCCTCTTCTCAGATGACTCTAACTTGTGTCAAGTTGACAAAAACAATCCAGCATAAAGGAGGGAAAGGTCTTATACACAGCTGTGCATAACAGGGCCATCAGGCAGAGCAGGGGCCATGAAGAAAGAACCTCTCTGTGAGTTGACTGTGCACTCACACACCCATTAGTTGTCGCTGTCCTATAGGCATTGACATCAATAATCAATGTCCTCACAGTATTGGGTCCAGGAATCCTCCATGAAAAATGTGGTCACTATTGATCTTGGAAGAAGATACAGCCGTCTAAGTAGCAACATTCTCAAATCCCCTCTCAGATGGAGCTCCTTCTGTGTGTGCCAGGAGCCTTGCAGCAACAAACTCAGTCCTGGCTCGGCCACTTCATGCCTGCTTCCAGAGATAGGCTATGAATCCAACTCCCCTTTGGAAGATCCCTTGCCCCCATGGAAATCTGTACGCGTATGAAATTTAGCTTCAGCTGTAAGCTCAATAAACATGGAGTCATTGGGAAAGTATAACATCACTAAAGAATTGCCAAGATCAAATTTACCTGTGGCCATGTCTGTGGGGCATTTTCTTAATTGGTAATCAATGTAGAGTGATAAGCTCACTGTGGGCACTGCCATCCCTAGACAGATGAGCCTAGGTGGTGCTTGAAAGAAAGCTGAGCAAGCAAGGGGACTGCAGGCCAATAAACCATGTCTCTGTTTCAGTTCCTGACTCCAGGTTTCTGCTTTGAGTTCCTGCTTTGGTTTCCTTAATGATGGACTATACCTATGAGCCAAATAAATGCTTTCCTGGCCCTAGTTGCTTTTAGCCAGTGTTCTTTCATAGCAACAAGAGACACAAACTAGAACAGAGTCCCACAGTCATGGACATCAGTGACTCTACTGAGCCAATAAAGGCAAAATGCTTCGTGTTGAAGCATATTAAATTTTAATTTGAATCTCACTGCTTCCTGTATGTAGTCTGGAGCTTCTGTTCAAGGGAGGAACACTGGAGGTTACCAACAACTAGGCTATTTTAGAGCTCAGGACTGTGTGGCCAGCATCCTTGTAACCAAAAGAGTGTCCAGCAGCTAGAGAGACAAGAGGAACAGGACACTGATTCTGCCCTCATGTAAATCCTCACCCAGTCAGAGGACAGCCCAGTTTGCCATTGATTACTTAGGAAAGGGTACCATGACAACGTGGCACTCATTTGGAAGCCTAAGTGAGATAAATGGACTAAGGAAGGAGACCGCAAAGAGCAACCAAACCCTTGTAGATATACGTTGAAGAAGAATTAGAAATTAGATAAGAAAAGATGAGAAGGAGAAGAACTCACTAAAGAAAAACATAAGAACAAAGGTTTGATTTTATTTGAGAAGCCATAGGCAATTCTTACTTGTAAAACTTAGGCTCATATTCTCTCTCTCTCTTTCTCTCTCTCTCTCTCTCTCTCTCTCTCTCTCTCTCTCTCTCTTCCAATCCCTCCCTTCCTCCCTCCACGCCCCCTCTGTGTGTGTGTGTGTGTGTGTGTGTGTGTGTGTGTGTGTGTGTGTGTATGTGTGTGTGTGTGTGTGTAGGTCAAAGGACAGCTGCAGGTGTCATTTCTTACGTGTTTTCCACCTTTTGTCTGAGACGGGTCTTTCATTGGCCTGGAACTTCATCATGTAGGCATGGCTAGCTGATCACCAAGCTCCAGGGATCTGCCTATCTCTGCCTCCCACCTCCGCATCATTGGCATTACAAGTGTGACTTACCACTCTGGACTTTTACATGGGTTATGGGGATCAAACTCAGGTACACATGTTTTTAAGTTAAGCACTTTGCTGAAGGACTCATGTTCTCAGGCACCAGATACCTACAGTTTCTGTTAGTAGGCCAAAGGTAAGGTTCAAGGAGGTAGCTTTCCTACAACCCCACACCAGGTGTGGTAGCACAGACCTATAGTCCTGTCTTCCTCAAGGCTGAGGTAGAAGATCAACCCCAGGACAAAATCAAACCTTTATTCTTGTGTTTTCCTCTAGTGAATTCTTACCCTTTTTGTCTTTCATTATTTAACTTTTCCTATTCTTCGACAGTGGGAGTCCGTGTGGTGAGATAGACGTGAGTTCTATCTCAAAAGGAAACAACTGCAAATCAAAAGCAACAGCAAAAGACTAGGAGGTGGAAATAGGTATGGTTGTGGAGTGTGTACCCAATAGGCATATAAACTCTGGGTTCAAACCCTAGCACTAAATGTTATTTCCATTAGAAGAAAGTTATCATTTGCTAATCCTATTGATAACTAAAGCTGAGCATTTAAAAAGGAAGGGTACTATCTTAAAAGAGGAAAAAAAAATACATAAAACCTAGAGATGAATGATTTCTTGTGGTAAGCCAGGGTACATTTTCTCCCCAAGGAAGAGGTCTAGACCTGGGAAGTTTCACTGCAGTGGAAAATCCCCCTGGCCCTGTATTAGTTCTGACCTCATATTTGCACAGACTTGTGGAGTCCTGTATTGTCCCTCGTGATGGTTGACTAATTATGTGTGTGGGTGTGCGCTTTGATTATTCTACCTATATCTATCTGTCTGCCTCTCTCTCTCCATATATATGTATCATCTGTCAGTCTGCCTGTCATCTATCTATCTATGTACCTATCTCTCAGTTTTCACACCCAGGAGAGCAGGCATGGGCTGAAGAGCGTCTGTACAGTGCTATGTCCTTCCATGCTCTCCCTAAGGCTGGTGGTTGGTGTGACTTCAGCTTGTGAGAATTTTGTCCCCACTTAGCAAGTGGGGACTGTGTTTCATGGAAGAACACCTGGGTGACCCTGGCCTGAGTGAGTCACAGGGGAGTTTATAGGGTTTGTTTGATTTTAGGGTTGTATTTGTTCTTGTTTTCTTTTGTTTTATGTTTTAAGACAAGTTGTTCCTATATAGTTCAGGCTGATCTAGAAGAACTCATCTCTTAGCCCAGGCTGATCTAGAACTTTCAATAATACTTTTTTTTTTTTTTTCCTGTGAGAAAGCACAGGGGGGATTCGAACTCGGGAGAGACAGCCACCTCGACTCCAGAGCGCGGCAACTCTTACTTGAGCCTCTTGGGTAAAGTTTGTTATTTTGGAGATGAGCTGGAGGAGGCTCACAAAAGAGGGAAAACAGAAATAAGGCTTTACATGTGCATATGAAAATATCACAAATAACCCAGTTACACCACATGTTAACCCCCAAATGACAAAATGAATTTAATGTTTAAAGATAAAAAATAAGGAGGGAATCTAGTATTGATATAGGAAAGGCTTTTATAAATGTAGAAGTATTCCCTTTGGCTACACACTCTGTTGTGTCTACAAACTAAGCTGAATCCTCTGTGCCATGGTCCAGTGAGGCTGTCTCCATGCCAAGAAATTGAATAAAGCAGTCCAGTACACCGGTCTAAGCAAGTTCTTAAATGCAAGCACAGCCCTGAAGCCCAGCCTCGTCAGCTTCTAAGCCTGGCTTAGCTTTGAAGCTCCCCAGTCCAAATGGCTTGGATTTGAAAAGCTCTGCCATTTATAGCTGAGTGACTTTAAGCAACCCTGTTCAAACCTAGGTTTCCTCGTCTATAAATGGAAGTGACCGTGCCTAACCCATAGTGAGTCTGTGAGGCTCAGCAGGAGAAATTGGGGACCAGGTGTCCATACACCAAGTGTATTATCTGCCTGATTTAGATCAAAGCGGAACATTGGAAATTGCAGTGCCCACGGGTCAGAGGACGACCACACTAGTTCCTGCTGTCACTGAACTATAAATTAAGCTAAGTACCACCACATCTCTCTTCATGCTCAGGGCCAGGGATGAAGGGGTCGCTAAAGGTGGCCCATAGCACTTGTTTGTACTTGCTTTCTGTTCCTTGGGGGGTTTGCTGAGCTTTTTCCTTAGAACATCACCAGACCCAGCGCGGGCGCTCAGCGCGGATCTCCCACACTGTCGGAGTGGGCGCGGCCCCCTCCCGCCCTGGGTTCCCCGCACGACCACGCAGCTCCGCCCCAAGCCGCCGCCTCCCTTCCTCGGAGGGGCCAGCCCGGGCCCACCCGCCCGCTGCGGTGGGCGGCAGTCACGACTAGAGGCGCGCGATCTTCAGAGAGGTGGCCGCTGGCGCTGCGTGGGGCGGGGCGGAGGCCCGGGAGGTGGGCAGGACCTGGCCAGGCGAGGCCCCAGGGCGCACGCCGCTGCCTGGCGCGATGGACATCCCGGGGACCTGGCACTGAGCGAGCAAGCACGAAGTCGAGCGAGCCTGCGGTTCCCCCAGAAGCCCAACACAGTTCCCGAGGCCACGATGATCCCTCCAAGTGGCGCCCGCGAGGACAGCGGAGACGGACTGACCAGGGAGGCAACGGGCAAAGAGCAGCCGCCTTCTCCTGCGTCCACCAGCAGCCTGGAATCCAAGGTACAGCGCGCCTGCACTGGGGAAACACAGAGTTCCTTTCCCTCTGACACCTTTCCCCTGGGGTCCCGGTGCCAGAGGAGCTGGGACTCATCTCTAGAGATCTGGGATCCCCTGGACCCGTTGCTTCTCATGCCGAGATAGCTGCGCAGACCCAAACCTTTGCAGAGCTTCTGCCTTAGGAACCCAAGCAGTTCACCCTAACCCCGGTGCCCAGATGGCTTCCTTAAGTGGGAGAAGGAGTTTGGATGATGCATGCCCTGAACTTGCTTGTGCCACAGCCAGGGTGGATATGGGTAGCTTCTAGGGGCAGAAAGACCGACACAGCCTAGGGGTATTCTTTTAGAAAGCTTGAGCACTGAGCCTGCAAAGTGTACCTCATCTTGGCTCAGGATCTTTGCTTATCAGAGTGCCTCCCTAACTTAAGATACCGAGAGTTTAAAGAAAT